>ML285150.1:0-26723 GCA_005239495.1 Nicotiana undulata
GTCTGAAACTGAGTGGCAACCTGCTCTGGTGTATGAATAATAGGAGTCTAGGTCCCTCCCCCACCCTGAGATCCAGCCGGTGCTGTAGGAAGAAGACCGTCCTGAGCCACACTCTCCATAAGTCCTACCAGACGGACAAGAGCGTCCTGAAGCACTGGGGTAGATATGAACCCCTCTGGGACATGTGCTGGTCCAACTGGGACTGCNCAGTGTCGGGCTGCTGAGCGGAACCAGGGGAAGCACACGTCCTCACCATCTGCGAGAGAGTAGAATGGAAACTCAATCAGTATATAGAATATACTACGCACAATAGTGTATGAAGAGAAAAGGAGTATCCTAACTTAGCAGCCTCTGGGGGATAAATACAGACATCTCCGTACTGATCCCTCAGACTCTACCAAGGTTGTCGGTGAGTTGTGAGACCTAAGAAACCTAGAGCTCTCATACCAACTTGTCACGACCCGAAATCCCACCTTTCAGATCGTGACTGCATCTAACGTTGAACCCGCTAGACAAGCCAACGTATACTACACATTAATACTTTTAAATCAATTCAACAGTAGTAAAATTAATACCCTTCAGAATCTTGGCTGAAATATCCAACATACTTTATAACTTTAACAGCGGAAATGTAACAATACTCTGTAAATGTGTAATGACATAGTAAGGATAACAGCATCGCATAATCCCAAATCCGGGGTGTCACAACCTCACGGACTATCTAAGCTGAGTGCTAAATACAGAGTCTGAAAAGAAATATATAATTGTCTTGAAACTAGGAGAAAAAAATAAGACAATAAGGAATCCAAATGCAGGAGAGACACCAAGGCCCACGAACGCCGGTAGGTATACCTTGAAGCTCTGGGTGGACTGAAGGTGACTCCCTCAATGCGGTCCACTGGGTCCGGATGCGGGGTCTGCACAACATTAAGAAGTGCAGGGTAGCATCAGTACAACCGACCCCATGTACTGATTAAGTGCCGAGCCTAACCTCGGACGAAGTAGTGACGAGGCTAGGCTTGACAATAATGATAACCTGTCCTATTCTACAGCAGGTAACATGGATAATACAAGGCAAGAGATAAGTAGACAAGTAAGGGATACGGGAGCAGTAAAGGGGAACAAGTGAAATGAAGCATCCAAATTGACAGATAGAAGTAAACAAGGGAGGCAATCTAACACAATAGCCAACGAAACAAGTATAAGTACCAGAAATGTAAACAATGGAACGGCATCACCCTTCGTGCTTTTACTCTCTTCCTCACAGTGCAATGTAATCCAGTATCATGGCACGGCATCACCCTTCGTGCTTTACACTCTTCCTCACTATGCAATGTAATCAAATATCATGGCACGGCATCACCCTTCGTGCTTTTACTCTCTTCCTCACAATGCAATGTACAATGTATCATGGCACGGCATTAACCTTCGTGTTTATAATCAATAAAAGTCATGGCACGGCATTAACCTTTTTGCTTATAATCAATATGAATCATGGCACGGCATCACCCTTCGTGTTTTACACTCTTCCTCGCTATGCAATGTAATCAGATATCATGGCACGGCATCACCCTTCGTGCTTTACACTCTTCCTCACCAAACAATAACAGATATAATATCAAGGAGTACAGCATAGTGGAAATAGACAGTTCAAAACACCCGGCAAGGGGGAAAACATCAATTAATAACTCAATAAATGCCCGACAAGGGTCTCAGTTATAACCAATCACTTCAATCATATACTCTACACTTGGATTATCAATCGTATCAACACTTCTCAAACTCAACAGCCAATACTTTCAACAAGAATGAATTACCAAGTAGAGACAATCTCATAATATGCTAAACATGGGAGAAATACTGCAATTTCTATCAAAATAGACTCACGGGCATGCTTGACACACATTGCATAGGTACTCGTCACCTCACCTATGCAATGAACATGATAATCACTTAGCACATAGCAAATAATACCTATTCCCTCACCAAAGTTAGGCAAGACACTTACCTCAGTCCAAAGTATAGCAATCAACCCTTTAAGACCGTCTTTCCTTTATAATCCGACTCCGAAACAACGATATCTAGGCATAATTAATTCAATAATATCAATAAAGACTCAATAACACAATCCCATAGCGTAGATATTCAATTTCTAGCATTCCTCCAAAAATACCAAAATTCGACCCCGGGTACGCTTGGTCCAAACTCGAGGTTCAGACCAAAACCCAATCACCCATAACCCCACGAGTTAAAATATATAATTTGTTTCAAGATCCGACCCCAAATTGAGGTTGAATCACCCAATTTTCCCAAAAACCTAACTCTACCCAAAACCCCTAATTTCTACTTTGATTTTAGGATTTTAGGCCTAGATTCTAGTGATTATGGAAGAAAAGTGGAAGAAATTGGTGTTAGAATCACTTACCCAAGTGTTTATGGAGGGAAATTAGCTTGAGGATCGTCAATGGGGGTGGGAGGAGAAGAAGAAGGCTGAAAATGTGATATTCCCGTATGGTATTCTGTTTTTGGGGTATTTTTAATAACTGGGCAAAATTACCCTTCGCGTTCGCGGGCCCCTGGCCGCGTTCGCGAAGGGTTAGCTGCTGGGACCTACGCGTTCGCGGAGCCAGGGCCGCGTTCGCGAAGGTCTGACTCCCTAACCTTCCGCGTTCGTGAGCCTCTGCCCGCGTTCGCGAAGAACAAACCTACCTGACCCCAGACCCCACCCTATAACACTACGCATTCGCGAGAGGGGCGTCGCGTTCGCGTAGAGTAGTGCCCCCATAGCTCCGCGTTCGCGACCGTACCCGTGCGTTCGCGTAGAACAAAACCCAAGTGACACTAATTACCCTTCGCGTTCGCGAAGGGTATTACACCAGACATCAGAAACAGGCCAAGAACACCAGATTTTTCATGCATTTCACATCCCGTTAGCTACCCGAAACTCACCCGAGCCCTCGGGTCTCAAAACCAAAAATACCCACGACTCCCAAAACATCCTACGGACTTATTCAAGCTTTTAAATCATCAAAATCAACGAATTAAACCTCAAAACTCATAGAAATTTCTTAAAACTTCATAAGGCTTAATTATTCCGATTTTTATCCGAAACCCGTCATTTCGAGTCCGTTTTACACCAAATTTCACAGATAAGTCACATAACATATAATAAACATGTTCCGAACTCCGAAACCATAATACGGGCCCGGTAACACGATTTTCACATAATTATTCATTTCCAAAATCCTTCATTATTTTCAGAAAAATAATTTTCTTTAAAAATTTATTTCTCGGGCCTGGGACCTCGGAATTCGATTCCGGGCATACACCCAAGTCCCATATTTTTCTACGGATCCTCCGGGACCGTCAAATCACGAGTCCGGGTCCGTTTGCCAAAAATGTTGACCAAAGTCAACTTTATTCAATTCAAAAATTCCATTTTTATCAAAGTTTCACATAGAAGCTTCCCGGCTACATGCCCGGGATGTGCACGCATATCGAGGTGAGATTAACGAAGGCTTTCGGGGCCTCGGAATACAGATTTAGCTAGAATTACTTAGGATAACCTTTTTGGTCATCACAGGATATCATAAATAACAAAGCAATAAAATACAAAGACCAAGTTCCACTTCATGTTTTAACCCAATAACAACGCATAAGTACTTGTCACCTTACATATATGTTGTTCCCACACATAAAACACGTAGCAAATAGACCAACAACTAGTCCCTCAAGTCACGTTAACCACGACACTTACCTCACTCCGCAACTAAATCAATGCTCAACCACGACTTTTCCTCTACAATTAGCCTCCAAACCAATCAAATATAACCAAATATAGTTCAAATAATTCAAAATAATCTTTAGTACCCACGAGTGAAAAGGATTAATTCTTTAATGTTTTTAGAAAAAGTCAACAAAACCCCGAGCTCGCTTGGTCACCGAAATTCGGACCAAAACCCAATTACCCATTCAGCCCTGAGCTCGGTTATGTGATTAGTTTCAAAATCCAACCACAATTTGAGGTCTAAATCGAGATCGTAAAATTTTAGACCTCAATTTTAGGCCTAAATTTGAGGTCTAAATCTCGGTTGGTCCATACCGAGATCGTAAAATATCGATCCGGGTTTTTTTACACAAAATATTGACTGTAGTCAACTCAAATCATTTTCAAAACTAAAATTCATATTTTCTTCAGTTTTTCACATAAAACGTTTTTGGAATAAGATACGGACCACGCACGCAAATTGATAAATGCTAAGTGGAGCTAATCAAGGTCTTGAAATACGAAAATAAAGGCTAAACTCAGAATGACCTATCGGGTCATCACACAGACAACCTGAACTTCTAACTTCCATTGCATTTTCGAAATTGCTATATCCTTGATAAAATTATTGTAAGTAGCCATTTTTTGCAAAACCACTATATTTTCTTGAATTCGTGATAGCAGTAGGAAAATTAGAATTAAGTATTGTGTATCAGTGGAAGAAATATAAGTTGCCAATTTTGAGCAGTTATTATCGAGTATAGTGGATTTCAATCGTGAGTTTCAATCTTGGTTTAGATAGTTGTGGACACTCTGACTATCGTTATTTTGAATAGATAATTTAGGGCAAGTGAAATATAAAAAGTTTTTTGGATTAAATGGTTATTCACATTTAAAACCATTTAATTCTTAAAAAACAAAAAGTTCTGAAGTTTTTAACGAATTTTGTAGGACATTTTTTTCCCAAATAAACATTTAGTTCTTAATTATTTCACTATAAGAAAAGTGCTAATTACATGGAGATTTTACCTGGGAATTTTATTTGCAGAAAATATCTGCGAATTTTCATGGGGAAAATTAAAATTCCTAAATTTAAAATATTTTACCTGCGAAAATTATTTTTCCAAGAAAATCCATAGGTAACTTTGGCGCCATTAAGCGCCAAAATCTTTCTACGAAATTACCTGGGGAATCAAATCGGCAAGTACATTTCCGCAGGAAAATTCGCAGGTAATTAATCGAAGAAAATGAAAAAAAATTCCTATGATAATCCGTAGGAAAATCCCTAGATAGAGCTACATGTCAATTTACATGCGAATATTTTCTTGGGAATTTACCTGGGGATTTGCTTATTTGGGGAATTATCAGGGAACGTTGTTTCTGTCAATTTAGCTGGAGATTTTTTCTAGGGGATTTACCTGGAGATTGTCTTAGCTGGGGAACTACCTAGGGATGTGTTGCTTCCGATATAGCTGGGAATATTTTTCTGGGGATTTACTTGTGAATTTTCTTACTTGAAAAATTACATAGAGATTTTTGCTATAAATTTAGTTTTAAGGATTTTCTTGCAAATTTTTGTTTTTGGAAAAATTACATGGGAATTATTACAATTTTTGCTAGAAATTTATTCTAGGTGATATAGGAGGGATTTTCTTACCTAAAATTTATTTGGAATTTTGATTAGGACTTGTTCTTAGAATCTAAATAAAAAATTTATTGTTGCTGCTTTAGTTGAATATATAATACTTAAAAGTTTACCTTAGGATTTTATATCACATATTTAAACTTTAATTTCTATAAATACTTAAAAAATATTATTTAAACTCATAAGAAAATATTAGTTTTTAATTTAAAAAGTATAAAAAAATTCTAAAAGGTAGAAAAACTTGATATGTAAAACACATCCTTCCGTATTAATTTTATCTAATATATATTTTGTCGATTGTTAAGGTAAATATAACTCTGTATAAGACTTAATGATGTATATTCGGATTGAACATTACAAGCCATTATGCATAATATAGGCAGTCATTAATTTTAAAACAAATTCAATAAAAAAGTAATTAGTATAAATTTTATTATTTTAAGAACTAAAATTTTAATATGGTCGATATAAAAGGATATAATAAAACTAAGATACAACTACATCTAGCATATTTCAGTTAATATCATAAGTAAATATACTAAATTGTGCATAAGTGCACAGTTTAAATTTAATATTTAAGCAAAGAAACATTTATAAAAATATAACTAACACTTTTTAAAATGTTTTATCTTATGTATGTTATTTTTTACATGTATTTAAAATGATAAAATTTAATTGTAGTATGTATAAACTGATATTAGTTTGTTAAATTTTAGTATTGGAACTTAATTTCAAAATAATGTGGTGGTTCTATAAATATCAGTACGTGTGGGGGCATATATCTAAATACAAAACAATTTTAATAACAAAAATACTATAGTAATAATTTTAATTTTTGTCTCAAATTTTTAAAGATTTACTTGCAGATATTTCCCTATGAAAATCCGCACCTTTTACCAAAAATATAATGGAATTTTTAGAATTTCCTACGACAAAATTCGCAAGTAATTTATACGCGAATTTAAAATCTCAGGTAATTTACATACGGATTAAAAAATTCTCAGGTAACGTACCTGGGGATTTGTAAAATCCGCAGGTAATAATTACCTACGAAGGTTTTTCCATCGGACTTTTTTCAGAAGGAAAATCCGCAGAATACTTGGTTTCCTGCGAATTTTCCTGCATAATCTTCGGGAAAATCCCATGTAATACGTGATTTTCTTGTAGTGTTTGGAGCAATGTCCTAAAGTGCCAAGTGGCATATTCGGATGATGTCACTTGGCTTAATGAAATTGTTTTTTATTCTCGTTTTAATTATAGATTGGTGTTCAAGCATGATATGTGATACCTCACCTAGTAATCAAACGATCCCTTAAAATAGTTGCCATTTTGATGTGATGTAGGGCTGCTTATTGGGCGGATCAGGCGGCTATTTACTCTTAACGGTTCGGCTTATCGATTATCGACTTTTAAATATATTAATTCGCTAGACACCCGATAAGATATCGGACGGATTGACATTAGTTTAACTATTATCAGGCGGTTTATCGATCTAGTTCAATATGTATTACAGAGGCCTATTTTGGTCCTTCATGTTACACGATTACTAGTAATTAGTAAATAGCAGCAAAAAGCGAAATGTGCTACAGCTAACATAACAATTAACGCTTCCTAACATGGCAATTACATCGGTCAAAATGAGTCCACAATACAACTAGAGATAAAATAAAAATTTAGACATAAAATCTAGAACTGGAGACATTCAAAACAAAACTATTGTAGCTAACGCCTAACAGTGCTCCAATTTCTGCAGCTTCAAAGAAATGAGATCTAGGGAAATTAGAAATTTAGATGTTAGGGTTTCTAAATTCTAATAGAGTAATACTGGTCCAGTGCTGGTAAGTGGAAGTGTGGAAGAGATTTTTATTATTTAACATATAACGAGTTAACGGTTTATCATATAAGAAAATTGAATAATCCGTCCCCAAACTGATAAGCTGTTAATAATAAAATTTTAATTTGTTTCCCATTCGTTAAACTGATAATTCTTTACCAATGAATCATTAAGCTATTTTTGCGATTGAATTTTCAATTTCGATTCGATTTTGAACACCCTAACATGATTTTCCATTTTTGTTGGAGAACAAAGTGGTGTAAGATACATGCATGCATGTGTCGGCTGATTAAGATTTAGAGTAGCTTTCCCATCACGTGCTCTCTAATCCTCCAAAGTGCAAACGCATTAAAACCCGTCTCTCCTTTTTTAGTTTTCTTTTCGGCTACAAATCGATCGCTTCTCTTGCATAAATTAAAAAAGATAATTAGCAATGTCAAAGAATTTATTCATGCGGAGTGCTCGCAATCCTCTTCCTTTATTCGAGTTTGGATTATATGGAAGATTATGAGAATGATGGTTATTAGTAGATTTAAGAAAATCTAGAAAACTTTATAAGAAATGGGGACAGATTTGTATTAATTAATTAATAAGAATCGCAATTGATTTTGTAATATAATTTCGGTCCAAACAGACATACTCTTTTTAATCAGTGTACTTTAAAGTCTTAAACTGATTGACCTATAGATAACCTAAATGCCAAAAATTGTCCTCTAACAATTCCGGCTAATATAAACGAATCATTCCTCAACAGTTAAATATTTAGTTTCCCTTGTACGATTATTAAAAATAAAGGTAAAAACTTGGATACGTTAATGGATGTACTGTGCTTTACCATAAATAATTAAATATAGTATGTAATTATGGGTCAAAAAGGAAAACGTTTTATTAAGAAATGTAAAAGTAAATATTTTTGTATAGTATAATACTATATTGTGAGAAAATGGACATCATTTTTGGATCGCCTTAAGGGAAAAATCTGATCATGACTGATAGTGGAGTCAGGAACTCTAAATTAAACCAAAAAATGCAATACGGGTGTAATTTTCTCACAAAGAGGATTTAATTAGTTAATCATCACGTAAGCCTTTCCTTTCCTCTTTCACTTTTCTTAGAATTAGGGAAAGAAAAATAAAGGGGAAAGGAAAAAAATAAATAAACATACCGTGCAACTATTGAAGATGCCGTACCAACATTTGACATTAATTTCCTCCTTTTTACCTTCATTTCTTGTCCACTGCATGTTTGGCAGGAAACTAAAAGAACATTCATTTGCTTATAATTCCATGTCATCAGAGACTTTAAAAGCTTATGAGTTCCAATGTTTAGCCTTTTAAAGTTATTGAATGCTAAACATATTAAATAAATTTTACAAGACAAGTAATGTGAATCTCTGGCCTTCTTCTATCACAAACCAAATATACTTTAGCCGGACCAACGTGTTTGCTTATAAACCTTGTGCTACATAAATTGCTTTTGGTTCTAAACTTTCAGTTTTGGATGGTACACCTCCCTCTGATCCTCAGGCCTATCGGAGTACTGTTGGTGCTCTCCAATATATCACTCTCACTCGACCGGACCTCCGATATGCTGTTAATCATGCCTGCCAGTTTATGCTAATCCCATCACTGTCCAAAATCAGTGTCTTAAACGCATTTTAAGGTATTTCATAGGCACTTTCCATTATATTTAAAAGTTTTTGTAATCACACAAGTATCATGGCCCTACAAAGCTTTTATACCCCTTAAACTTTTATGATCACAAATTTTAAAAGTCTTTTTTCTTAAACTCCGTGTCATATCAAACTAAGTCACTTAAATGGAAAGGGATGAAGTATAAGTTTTAACAGAAGGTATTGAGTACAACAAATTAAAACCAAACGTATCTCACCCTCTAGCTCTGCCCCGGCATGTCACTACTGAATTGGAGTACTTAGTTGTCAGCTGGTCTAGATAACAGTAACATGCAAATGTACACAAGACTTTGCTGTTTTCCACTATATATGAAAGTGGATTCTGCGGATATGGCAATTACTACAACTTTTCAGCATTGTCGTTTCTCTCATTTCTTTATTCATATCTGCAAAACTTTTACCCAGAAAAGGCCCACCATTCTGTTTCTTAAAATATTGGGGATAATATAATGAAGAACACGTTCTTTCTTGGTTTTGATCGATCAATGTTTTCAACTGGGGGCAGAATCCAAACCTTTCTATTTATAACACGAACAATGATTCAAGTTCCAGTTGAGCGTATAGATCCCCAAATAGATGCAAGTGTAGTCCTTCAATTCGTACTTAAGATTAGCCATTTTGTGTCTTGTTAGTGTTCAGGGTTGGCTCAACAGGTCAAAGAGTTAACATAAGTGGCGAAGCCAGAAATTTCACGAAAGAAATTCAAGATTTAATATATACATATAAAAAATAATTTTTGACCTAATATAAATTTCTACATACACATTATATTTTTTCGATGAAAGGTGTTTAGTTGACCACCCTTCGATGTATGTGGCTACGTCACTCGTAAGCATAAACTAAAGCGAAACATAAATAAAACAATTATGGAAACGGACTAAAAATTATGATATCGACGTCATATAAAAATAACTAAGACTATAGTATATGAAATAACTTTGGTCACTATAAATTGCTTTCGAAATCCGTACTCAACCAATATGGAACAAGTACAATTCTAGCCAACACGTACGTAACCCTAAGAGAAAATTCCTACGAGTAGCAATCTTTCTTAGCCAGCACGTGCCCCTGAGATGGACTAGGCATTTCTTATAAACGTAAAATTTAAAAGAAAGATCTAAGTAGAAATAGTCTTTCGGCATGAAAGGTGAAGAAAAGGTGAAGAGTTGTGATATTGCTTTCATGGGGAATGAGCGTTATTCCCAAAGTAGTAAAATATTGTACCACATTCAATTTGCAAGCTTGTCAAACACTTGTTAGTGATACTTTACACATCAGATATCTCACTTTACTCGGCGGATTTTTCTATATACGTTTAAAACCAAGCACAACCAGCAACTCTATGATCCATGTAGAACATTGACATAATATAAACAAAGATTACATATAGTATTGGGATACAAAATTAAATTCAGATTAGTAAGAAACTAAAAATAGATATTTTAGGTCTCGCCGAATTACACGTAAAAATAGTGATATCACACGTAGTGTTAATGATATTTCATAACTAATTGATTGGGCAATTGCTCGTAGAACACCTAAAAAAGAATATTTATTATTTGATCCATATTCCGACATAAAATGTTTAACGAGAAAATTATTTAAAATGGCAATACTAAAATCGGCTAGAACAAGCTGATCACAAAATAATATTACTGAATAACTTAGAAAGATAGATATTATTGTTACATATATGTTTAAGTTATACCGCGAATTAATGAAAGATTGGGTATTTCTCTCTGCTATCATTCCTTAATATGATATGTTAATGGACGATTATCGCACACATCAAATATTATGAGATAATTCTGATCGTGTGTCTATATAAAGGCTAAAGAGGAGAAAGTGTAATTATAAATGAAATTCTGATGGGCCCTTCCATTACGAGCCTCATTGGGTTGGGCTTACACTTGCCATCACACTAGAACCATCAAACACATAACGAGGAATTTATATAGAATACAACTCTTTAAAGACTTATTTATATTTTCTACAATTGCTTTTACAAAATTACTTTTAGTACAACTTATTTTAAAATCTTACCTTTTTAGTTAATCTTAAAATCTCTCCCTTGAGATTCTCTCTCACTTAAAAGATACCTCTTTCTGATTCTCTCTCACATTTATATCAATCACTATCAATCCCCTCCATTTCTCCGGTAAAAGATATTTTAGTATATCACAAGTGTCTATTCCCCTTTTCTTCCTACCATATATTCTGTGTAGGTCAAAATACTTTAAAAAATTCACTGCTCAGAAAATCATGGACAATGGTGGTAGAGACAATGTTCGGATTGAAGAAATTTCATAATCATGATCTGTTGAAAGAACCAATTTTTTGTTAATCTCTCATAGTTCTCGTGCACCAACATCGCATGTCAGCCATCACTCTCATTCTCATTATCAACAAGTAGCATCTGGAAAAAAGAAAAATTAACGAATTTATGAAAAAAAACACAGCAGAGATGAATCTGTGAAGAAATATTGATCTTTTGTCTTTCACACACATGGTGTTCTTATTCTTCATATTTTTCTTCCCTTTTTTAAGTAAATTCAATCAATTGTTATGGATGAAAGTAGCAGAGATGAGGATGTTGAGATGGATGTGTGGGTGTACCAGGAGAGATAAGATTAAGAATGAAGTTATCCGGGACAGAGTGGGAGTAGCCTCCGTGGAGGACAAGATGGGGGAGTCGAGGCTGAGATGCTTCGGACATGTTAAGAGAAGAAGCATTGATGCTCCTTTTAGGAAGTGTGAGAGGTTGGCCATGGAGAGTTTGAGAAGAGGTCGAGGTAGGCCTAAGAAGTATTGGGGAGAGGTAATTAACATGGCGGTGTTTCAGCTCACTAAGGACATGACCCTTGATAGGAGGGTCTATTGGAAACAACCTCTTTACCTGCATTAGGTAGGGGTAAGGTCAGCGTACAGACTATGATGATAGGCTATAATTATGTATTTTAGTCGCTTATTACACTCTAGTTCACTGCACTTTAATTGAGTTTGAGCTTTAATCGCTAGTGTTTTGCACTAACTGTGTGTTTTATGCCTTGTATGAGTGATTCCGAGCTATATAGATGTTATGGAATGGATTTAAGTAATTTGGAGATTTGAAGTATGAGTAAAAGCTCAAGAAATTAAGTCGGGATCGTGTTCGGGGGTCAAATTTGATAGTTGAGAACAAACGAAGACTCGAGGAGGCACATTGTGCACTGTCTAGTAAAATGAATATAACCTTTTTCTCCAAACTCCATTTGGGCTATATAATATATGGTTGGAAAGCTAACTCAAAGGAATACAACTTTCATGTTTTACGTGTTTCCAAATTCCAAACAGAAAAGGGTCAAAAACGCGATCGAAACTGCGGTTGCGGACTTGACGGGGAATGGGGCATATTAAAACCCCACTAGCGCGACCTCTAACGCGAGATTAGCGCGGCCGCGCTAGTGGCGGCCTGAAAACTTGTCCTTTTTCGCGTAGGAGAAGGTATATTGTTTGGGCCCGACCCATATATATACATGGGAGAACGTTATTTTTAGGGGATTGGACATATTTTGGACACAAATTCGACCTAAGGAGGAAAGAGACACAATAGGAGCAAGGCGGGGGAATTCTTCTACGAGTTTTTCCTTCTTCTTCCTATTTTACATTGTTGATTAATTCTTTTGTTATTTTCAGTACAATTATGAGTAGCTAAATTTTCTAATCTAAGGTTTTGGTGGAACCCGTTGGGATGAACTAATTGTGATATTAATATAGTTTTGATTTGGTTGTTAATCTCTATTTGTTCAACTACGTTCTTGTTGTAGTTGATTGAAAGGCCATCAATTAGTTGTTCCTATTTAGTGTGTATCTGCTCGGGAGAGAGTGCATATTTAGGTAGTTGTTGAATAACACCACTTCCAAAGTATATGAGGGATCCATAACCGAGGATTTAGAGGTTGGATTAGGGATAACGATACCCCGGGTGCAATCTAAAGTGAACTGTAATGAAATCTAGCTAGCGTAACTTGGGAAATTGCGTCTAGTAAATTATCATAATTACTTGGGAGAGATTTATGATAACTGCAGGGTCCATGATTGATAGAGATAACTAAGTCAAAGCTATAGGAAATATACAATAAGGGAAATCAACAACCGGGGAAACCATAACCTTAGACCTTTAATCCAATTGTTTACAACTCCTTGTTAGTTAATCTTAGTTTTATTAATTCTGTTCAGCTGTAGTAGTAGTAGTAGTAGTAGTAGTAGTAGTAGTAGTAGTAAAAACAACACCAAGTAATATTCATAACTTTTTGGAAAGTTGATTATTGAGAATCTAGTACTCTAACAACAACAATTGATAGGTTAATTCCATGTGGGATTCGACTCTGGGCTAAATACTCAGATTATATTTGCAACGCCCGCTTAGTCTTTTTAATAGACATAGTTGAGTGTGATCAGACTACCCTCCTCAGAGCCCACGTGTTGGGAACATACTGGGTTTGTTGTTGTTGTTGTTAATCAATTGTTAAATTGATAAGTTGACGTTTTTGTTTATTTTTCTAAGACATTATGGTTCAACACTTTTAAATGTTGAATCATGTGGTATTAAGGATTAAAGGAAAAATATCAGAATATTTTATGTATAAATTTGGTATAATATACGTAGATATGTTTATGCTTACAGTATACCAAGAAAAATCAAATATTGATGCAATATTCCTATATATTTAGTGTAATTTACATATATATATATATATAAAGAAAATCGCATTTACGAGGACAATATAATAAGTACCACAATATCCATATACTAAATGCATTATTCGTATACCAATATACGTATTTACGGAATTTATTTAAGAGCTCTATTATTTATATACAATATAAAGAATATTGGATTTAAGAGAACTATATATTGTATATATTTATAGTATATAGTGTATAATATATTTATACTATGTATAATATATAACTTCTTTAAGTATATTGCATATTTTAGGTAGAAAGTATATTGTTTTATTTATACATGTTATTTAACCATTATTTCATGTATATATAAAATATATATTATATTCTATTATTTATTAATACATTTAAATATATACCTTATACAACATATCGAAATATATTTATATCACTATGTAAATAGTATACAATATACTATATGTTTACATGCAATAGTGCAAAAAGATAGTATATTATTACTCAATTAATATAGATATATGGTGAATCTCTCACGTATTTTTATCGAAAATCAAAGGACATCTTTTAAGAGATAGATTCATTGTATTTGAGTTGTAGTAAATTTGATTCATTATATTTTAAGAGATAGGTATTAAGAAATAATTGATTGTTGTCAATTCAGCTAAGCTTAAATTTAGGAAATGATGAAAATCTCATTAAATTTGGGATTTTTTTGGGATTTTTATTAAATGATTTTCGTAGAGAGAAAATAGATTTTTTAAGCTGGAAAATTATTAATTGTATAAAATGTTGTACAAAACGTGAATAAAATAATAGTTGTGGATGATGTAATATACTCTAATATAAGTTGTATTTATGAAATTTTCATAAAAATTGCGTGGGATAGCCACCTTTATAGTGGTATTTAATTTTTATCTAACATTTTTAATACCGAGCGAAAGTAATCACTAGTCCATTAAAATTAATATAAAAAGACGTTATTACCCTCTTTTCTTCCCAAACCGAAATGTATATTAATTTCTCCTTGTGCTTCCTGCAAATTATTAACGCGTCGCTGTGCCAAAGACTGTATCTTTGCTCCTTACTTTCCTCCTGATGGTCCCCACAAGTTTGCCATTATTCACAAGGTGTTTGGTGCTAGTAACGTTAGCAAGATGTTGCAGGTCCTATCACTCTTTATACATCATTCTTATGTAATTCTACTATAATACATCAACCAAAAAGAATAACATTAAACCCTTTATTAATTAAATTTTACGTAAGGTTGTTCAACCATTTAAATTTACGTTTCTTTTGAAAGTAAAATAGAGTTGGTCCTAAACTTAGAGTTGGAAGTTCAAAAATTAAGGACATTTGGTCTTTAACTTAGAGTTACAAGCACAAATATTAAGGATAGGTAGTCCTTAACTTAGAGTTACAAGCACAGAAATTAAGGACAGGTAGTCCTGAACTTCGAGTTTCAAGTTCAAAAGTTAAGGACAACTAGTCATGAACTTACAGTAACAAGCTCACAAGTTAAGGACACCTGGTCCTGAACTTAGAGTTGGAATTTTAAAAATTAGGGACACTTGGTCCTTAACTTAGAGTTACAAGCATAGAATGGGCAGGTAGTCCTTAACTTAGAGTTACAAGCATAGAAATTAAGGGCAGGTAGTCCTTAACTTAGAGTTACAAGCACAAAAATTAAGGACATGTAGTCCTGAACTTCGAGTTCCAAGTTCAAAAGTTAAGGACATGTAGTCCTGAACTTAGAATTACAAGTTCAAAAGTTAAGGACAGGCAGTCCTAAACTTAGACTTATAAATTAAGGACAGCTAGTCCTGAACTTACAGTAACAAGCTCATAAGTTAAGGACACTTGGTCCTGAATTTTATAAGCAGAAGGGTAATTTTGTTCGGACGGGTAAAAGTTTATTAAAGCAGTGGCTAAAGACTAAAGACATTTTAAATAGTGGCTTAAAGTAAATACATGTCTTATTACTAGCTAATTGTGCACTTTCCCCGAAAAATTCTCACACTTAAAGTGCACAGCCCGATAACTAGTTACCACACTTATAATTGGGCTCATATTTATGGACTATCATCAAACCATATATAAATAAAATAAATTTTTACATTCCTATACACTATATCAAGTTATATTAATTTTTCTATTCAAGTTTTACTATAATTACATTTTATATACCCAATTACCAGTTATGTATATTTTAAGGAAACTAGTGATAATTATTACTGTCCTTAAATTACTCTAATGTATCTTCCATTCACCACACGTTTCTCTCTCCATATCACACTCCCCTCCCCATGTATGTTGCACTCACTCACGATTCCACCAATTGACAAGCATTAAAAAGCTTTGAAACTTTGAAACCGAATTTGGATTTTCAAAAAATATTATTTGTTTGAATTGGGTGTTGTTGCATAGAATTGAGAATTCTCTCTACGTCTCTCTCTATCTCTCAATCCCTAATTTCAGTAATATAAAACAAAGGAAAAGAGAGCACCAATTCCACCATTGACAGCCATTAAAAAGCTTTGAAGCTTTGAATTCGAATTTGGGTTTTCAAAAATCATTATTTGTTTGGATTGGGTGTTGTTGCAAACAACTGAAATATGGTTTGGAGTTTATATCTCAATTTTGAGGGTGTTTTGGCGAAGATTAGACTCGATTTTGAATAAATTTCAGATTGAAAGAAGAAGAAGAAGAAGAAGAAGAAGAAGAAGACATGATATACATTATATTTACGAAATTGTCGTAAATTGTAGAAAATATGTAGAAAAATTATATTATGTTGTTTATATATTTTTTATTTAATTATTGTATGAAAGTTGCACAATATTGTATAAAAATTATATTTAAGTTGTATGATATTGTAGTTGTATACAACTGAGTAGAAATAATATAAGAAAGTTGTAGATAAGTTGTAGATAAATTGTATGAAATTTGTTTTTACTATGTATAAATCAGACACAAAATATACAAAAATCATGTTGTATAAATTTGTATAAAATTTGTATTTAAGTTGTATGTTATTGTAGTTGTATTTAATTGGGTAGAAATAATGTGTAAAAATTGTAGATAAGTTGTATAATATATAATTAGTTGTGTGAAATTTATTTTACTGTGTATAAATCAAATGCAAAATATACAAGAGACATATTGTATAAAATTGTATAAAGTTTGTATAAAAATTGTAGTTAAGTGGTATGATATTGTAGTTGTATATAAATGGTAGATAAGTTACAGATAAGTTGTATAAATATAATTATTTTGTATGAAATTTATTTTTACTATGTATAAATCAGATACAAAATATACAAAAGATATATTTGTATAAAATTTATATAAAAATGTATTTAAATTTGTTGGGTGATTGGTACTTGACCATGAAATGACCATGTTCTCCTCTTCCTGTTCAAAGAGTTGACTCGATCAATAGCAGTTAAAAAAGTTGAAATTATGATTTTACTCTCTCATTCTCCCATATGATTTCCTAAAGTAAAAGAGATGGTTGAATGTTTCTTGTCTTAAGCTACAGGATGGCAGCAATGTATATCGACCCCAAACTTGTACCCGCTCCTATGGAAGAAGATAAAATGTCGAGGCAGAAGAGAAATAAATCGAGGAAGGAGACAATGGACTAGCGACTGACATATTTCAATGACCCCTCATGTATTTTACTATTGCTTTCGGTGAAATTTAGGCATGTTTAAATTTCTTAGTCCTGCTCACTCATCTTGTTTGTTGTGAGAGGGGAGAGACGAGAGAAAAAAGGAAAAGGTATAACTAAATCCCTGGATTGAATGCGCACAAATAATGGATTGGAAGCCTTTTAAGGTGGATTGTATACATTTTGTAACTAAAATATATTTAGGTCGGGTAAATATCAGAACATGAACATTTTTTCGTAATAAAGTTTCAAATAGTGTAAGAATGAAAAAATCCCTAAATAAAATATTTAGTAATGTAAGCCCATTTTTCTTATATAGTATTATTTGCACTTTATTTTATCCTTCTTTTCACATCAAAGTTTAGTATATATATTATGCTTATCTTTATTATTTTGTGACCTACTCATTTGGTTTAACTCACATCATCTTTGTTTAGGTACCTTAATTAAGAAAAGAAAAAAAACTTACTTATATCCGATCTTTACACCATATAAATATACTATGAATTTAGATGACAAACTAACTCGTCATGATAACTAGTGCCTGCAAAAGACACTAATTATATATTTAATAGGTTTTAGTATAATTATCGAGTATGAATTAAAAAAGAAAAACTTTGATAGTGTATAACTAGATATGGTAGTTGCGGCCTAGCGCTTGGGAAAATTAGCTAACGTTTTTATTAAGGATGAAATCAGAAAAAGCTCGAGCACTCATTATGATTATTTCATTCATTTTTCATTTATATGATACTCTTTTTCATTCTCTAGTGTTATTTTATATGAGTAAAACTTTTACGTACAAGTTTTACATTATCACTACAATAAATGTGGCACGTCATTTTATTCCCTAATTCCAAAAACCCTGACCAGTTGAGTTGCATGACGCATCTCAGACATGACAGTGATCTAACTTGGATCTTAACTCGTAATATAATTGTCAGAATTGAATATCTACGTTGAAATCAAGTCCTACTGCTCTTTAATTTCAATAAATCAAGTCCTACTATTCTTTAATTTCAATCGTTCTAATTTCAAATAGTTCATATAACAAATTGTAAAGTTTTATGTTCCACAGCAATCAACTTGAGTTGAGGTTCCACGCTCTGTTTTAAAAGGCAGAATTAAAATTCGCCCGGGACTCGTCCTGGATCGGAGCACTCGTAAAACGCCCCTAGGCTAATGTGTGGGGCTTAGTTTTGTGAGACTTACGTCTCAGTTGTCGGGGCTTACGCCCAACGCCCAGCGTACTGTGCTCATCTAATAGAACTTTATGCAATTGTGTGTAACTAACATAGTAAATTCTCAAATTTTCTTAATAACAACAACAACTACCTAGTAAAGTCCCACAAAGTGAGGTCTGGGGAGGGTAATCTGTACGCAGACCTTACCCCCACCCCGAAAGGGCAGAGAGGTTGTTTCCAATAAACCTTCGGCTCGGGAGGACGGAAATGAACACGAAAAGACAATACAAGTAATAGCATAAACATAAAAACATGAAAGTAATAGCATAAACATAAAATCTATCAGATAAGTGACAAGCAATACCATTAGCCAGTATCTAAGGGAAGAGAACGCTCAACAAGACCGCAAGCCCTCTAAGGTCAATCTTATCCAAACCCGCCCCACCCCGGGACTGAAGAATGAAAAGCTTTGCTATCCCCTATCCTACAACCCTAATGTTTGACCTCCAAACCTTCCTATCAAGAGCCATGTCCTCGAAAATCTGCAGTCTCGCCATGTCCTGCCTAATCACCTCTCCCCAATACTTCTTCGGCCGCCCTCTACCTCTCCTCGAACCCACCACCGCCAACTGCTCACACCTTCGCACGTGGCCGAACCATCTGAGCCTCGCTTCTCGCATCTTATCGTCCACCGGCGCCAAGCCCACCTTCTCCCGAATATCTACATTCCTAATCCTATCTATGAAAGTGTGCCCGCACATCCACCTAAACATTCTCATCTCTGCAACCTTCATCCTCTAAATATGGGAGTTCTTAACCGGCCAACACTCTGCCCCGTACAACATGGCCGGTCTAACCACATCTCTATAAAACTTACCTTCAAGTTTCGGTGGCACTTTCTTGTCACACAAGACTCCAGATACAAGCCTCCACTTCATCCAGCCCGCCTCTATACGGCTGGTGACGTCCTCGTCGATCTCCCCGCCCCCCCTGAATCACCGACCCGAGGTACTTAAAGCTATCTCTCTTGGGGATGACCTGAGATCCAAGCCTCACGTCGCCACCTACCTCAATCGCCTCAGCGCTAAACTTGCACTCTAGATACTCCGTCTTAGACCTGCTCTATTTGAAACCCTTAGACTCTAGGGTTTGTCTCCAGACCTCCAGCTTCTCGTTAACACCGACCCTCGTCTCATCAATCAAAACTATGTCATCAGCGAATCAAATTTTCTTAATAAATTGTTGCCTATTCAGAATTACATTTTTATTAATCATAAATCATTAAATTGGGAGTATTTTGTATCGTAATTAAAATACAAACTATTGTACGTTATCCACTAAGACTGATATGATAGTAAATTTTAAATAAATCTTTCATTTAAAAAATATTTATTTATTAACTTTTGTTATATCTTTATTATATAATAGTCCATAATGTTTTTAATAATTATTTTCCTAAATATTATTTTTTCATGTTTACGAGATACAATACTTATTAATTTAATAGCCAAGTATTAGCTAGTAACTATTTACAAATAATTAGTTATCATGGTATAGTATGCTGAATTATGTGTCACTTTATTAACTTGTTGAAACTTAAAAATAAATGATGCTAGAGAACCATATTTAAATTGTGAATTATGTTTTTATATAAATTCTATGTCAAATAGAAAGCATATTAAATAGAAGGAGTATTTAAAAAAATTATCAAATTATAATATCGAAATTCTTTCAGGAACCATTACTCCTTAAGAAATACATATAAGATTTCGCATCGAATACATTACTTTTGATGTTTGAGTTGTTAACGACGTTGCAGCTAATTTGCATATTATGACATATGTCATACTTTTCGTATTATTCATAGTTGAATTATAATTTATAAATATTTTAAATAGATTATTTTTTATAATTTTGTGATTTTAATGTAATTTTTATAATTATTTTTTATTTTATAGCTTCTTGAAATTAGTAAAATTTAAAGATCCGTGGGACTTACGCCACATGCCTCATGCTTACGCCTCGCCTCATTAGAGATAAAACGCCTCGCTTCACGCCCCACATTTTAAAACATTGGTTCCACGTGTATAGGAGGACAATTACGTAGCAATGTTCGTTCTCTATCCAATTCAATAAATGCTTTTATTTTGACTTTGCCAAAAATACAGTAAATTCGGAGGTTGAATATAGGAACCGCTACACACATTGTTCAACAAGATGAGTCAGCATTGTTTCAAATAGGACCCACACGCTTTTTATAATAAACGAAGAACACTGCATACAGATGATAAAAATTTAACCAGCGGATCATTACACCAAAGTATATTAATTTATCATAATAAAGGGATAAAGTTAATATAAAAATACGTATTAAATAATTATAATTTAATAATAATGATATGTGTGAAACATATAGTGGTATAAATACTTAGCTAGCGTTTGGCCATAGATTCTCAAATTTGTTTTGAAAAATCTGATTTGGGTAAAGTTTGGTTTGAAGATGAAATTGTGTTTGGACATGGCTAGACTGCAGATTTCTGAGGACATGGCCCTTGATAGGAAGGTTTGGAGGTCTAGCATCAGGGTTGTAGGCTAGGGGGTAGTAGAGCTCTTCCTTTTTATTCCCGAGGTGGGGCGGGGGTTGGATAGTGTTGATCTTAGACGACTTGCGGTTTTTGTTGAGCTCACACTATGCTTGATGTTTATCTTAGCCCCGGCCCTTAGATACTGGCTAATGTTATTGCATATCATTTATCTTATGGTTTCTATGCTTATGTTACTATTTCTACGGTTTCTACTGGAGTTACTAACGGATTGTCTTTTCTTGTTTTCATCTCCTTCTTCCTGAGCCGAGGGTGTATTGGAAACAGCTCTCTGCCCCTGTCGGGGTAGGGGTAAGGTCTGCGTACACATCACCTTCTCTAAACCCCACTCTGTGAAACTTTACTGGGTAGCTGTTGTTGTATTTTGAAAAACATGTATAAAATTCTCAAGTTTTGGGATTTTGGCCCAAAATCAACAATTGGGATGACTTTGGGATTTGAAGTTTGAGATTTGGAATTTTGCCAAAATGCAGGCAAAATTTATAGCCAAACATGAGTTTGCCAAATAAATCTCAAATTTATTTTGATAAAACTCATGGCCAAACGGGTCCTTAATACGTGTAAGCACTTACCGTCCATATGATGCCCAACTTTGTTTGGCAATTCCGACGAAATAGCTGCATTTTCAGACACAGAACGGAAAATTGGGCCATTGTCGGCCATAACCTATATAAAACCCCACCAGAGAGACCTGAGGGGCAAGTGCACATATAACCAGTTTTTCCGTTGACGACTCTGATGGAGGAATGGTTGGGAGTAAGTTGTCCCCAAAGTTGTCCCCAAAATGGGGTAAAGATAGGAGATGGCCTTATGTGCCTTTTATGCAAGAACTGCTCAGGACAAACCATAATCATATTCAACAGAATAATTTCGCCCCTAGACCATGAATTTATTGGGTACCTTTACTGCCAGACTATATTTTAGCCATTCGTACCACCTTTCTAATTAAACATTTTTTCCCTTCCAAAACCTTGTCAGCAAGGGAGTAGGAAGAAAAAGATTATGTCGACTTATCACGTCGAAAGAAATTGTTTCCAAAGAAACCTACCAAGCGCTCTCTACCAAAGCACATATCATTTATTTGTATCAATGCAGATTTGACTATTGGTTTAATTCTAATTAGGAACTCATGTATATCGGCTAAAGGGTAAGTGTGAGTTTAGTGATAATCTAGTTTTATAGAATCCACAATTTAATCATTTAAGGGAGGAATGGAATGAAATGATGTGTATGACGAAAATGTAATGATATTTCCCATCTCCAGGAGGACCAGGACCTAAAGGATCAGATTCCAATAAATTGTTATGACAAACATTAGGGGTGTCAAACGGGCTGTCCGGGTCGAAAACGGATAACTTAAAACGGATAAATTATCCAGACCCGTATTTGAGACGTATAAAAATCGGGTTATCCGACGGATAATATGGATATCCATATTATCCATGGCTTCTTGAATATGAGAATTCTTAGTCTCCCAAGCTTGAGTAACCCCCAATTTGAGACTTTACAAATGTAAAAGTTAAACACATTAATTATCCATTTGGTTAACCATTTTCTAAGTGGATAACATGGGTCTTATCCAAAATCGACCCGTTTTTAATAAGTTTATTACCCAATCCATTTTTTAATGGATAATATGGGTGAATAACTCTATTCTTTTAACCAATTTGCCACCTCCAGCAAACATATACCCCCACATTCTTGTTCGAGAATAAACAAGAAACATAAGTAAAGACACGATGAACTAACAGATCAACTGTCAGGCATCCAACTCACGAGGAAATATCCATAAATACTTGAGCAACTGTATAACCAAATGCAATGTCCATTTCCCAATACCCAGGGCCTAAAGGATCAATTCCAATCAAATGTTCATCGGCAAAATCCTGTTACCTTTATTCAAGAAGCCCGAGAGATACTACTATTACAACAACAACAACAACAAAAAACACAGTGCAATCCACTAATGGGGTTTATCCCTACCTAAAGAAGATAGAGATATGTAATATACACATGTTAATCATGAAAGGAACATGCTTGAATTCTGATAAATCAGCATACAGCATTGTTCGACTCAAGCACTTTCCATCAATATTATGCAAGATATTTAGCAGATTTGAAACAAGCACCCATTAGAAAAGACTGAATATTCCAAATGAAAATTCTCATTACTGGAATACTAATGAAAGGAAAATGAGCATCTGGAGCACCTTTTACAGTGCTCCAGTCCTCCACCTCCACCTCCACCTCTATCCAAATTAAGGAATATATCTAACTACAAATAGGTTATTCTATGGATATCTGGAGAATTATTCAAATTGAATGGTCTTATCTTCTCTATTTCTCTCTCTCCCTCTCTTCTCCTTATTTGACAGGAGCATTGATTCTCCCAACTTAGTAGCACAAAGAATTTATCGCATTCTAAGGTAGAAGGACAATGACTAAGCGACGCCGACGCATATGTATTGAGGAAACAATTCCACTGACATCTAATATAGAGGTCTCATCATCGCCTGAACCACCTGATCTCAAGAAATTATTCTAAAATTCCCTGGTTTCACATTCGCAGATTCAACCTTCAGGCAATGCCAAGGACTATGCTATTGAATTAAATAAAATTGGTATCGATAGAAAGCATTACAAGGTCATTGCAATCTATCAATAAATTCTAGGTTCATAAATTAATGATCGTACTCCCTTCATTCCAAGTTATTTACACACTTGTTCTATTCATAAAAGTCGTAACTTTAGAATTTAGATTAACCCTTTGCACAAAATGACTTAATATTCAAACTACAAAGTTATCTGGCTCAAATATTAGCCGTTCATTGATTCACATAAGAAAAATTAAAGGCAGAGGTTGTGCAGCGGCTTGTTTCTCAATTTAATTGGTGAGAAGTAAGAGACCACGACATAACAGAGATTTAAGTTTTATACCTTTAAATATAAGAAGGAAGTCTGGCTAGGACCTATACTTTCAGTTTCACACAAAAGGGCAAACTCAGAACACAAAGCAAATATCTTAAGCATGTTGAATTAAGCCATCACCGTTGATATTTGTAACTTAACTGCATTTGCCACTCTTGTTACGGACCACAAATACAAGCAAATGAAACTTCAAAATACAATTGATAAAAATTCAAAGTACAAGATTAGCACTTCTTACCTTGAACTTCAGTGGATACAACCAATTTTGAGTGGAAATGCATGGAAATTCAGCTGAGATCCATAAAAAAAGTAGATGGGAGATTTGCCACAAACTGCGTTTTGTTCACTACGCATTTGTTAGTTAAGTAGTCAAATAGGAGTAAATAACCTTAACCCTAATCCTATGTGTACTAGGAGTAGGACATGTATTATCTATATATAGGGCTCATTATATCATTGTAAATAATAAGATATTATTTTCTCCCGTGTTTTCTCACATAGTATCAGAGCAATCGTGAGAGTTTTATCGCTGTGCATCAATTCCAGCGACTCCGGGAAAAGAAATCAATCAACCGGAATTTTTTCCGGCGAACACAGGTCTGCCTCAGTAAAAAAAGCCACTTTTTATCAGTGTTGTGCAAAATCCAACACCACCACTAGGTAGATCGGCCTCCGGCGACCTACCCTAGAAAGAATCTCCGCCAGAAGCCCCCTCACGCGCCCCCACGCGCCACCAGCAGCTTCTTTCCGGCGAGCGCGTGACCCCCACGCGCCGGCGCGTGACCCCTTCTCCGGCCATTTTTTGGCCACGCTTCTTGAGGACAGCCTACTCGCCCGTCCAATCCGTGTCCTTTGGTACTATTTCCGACAGATTCCGACGACTTTGAAATTTTCCGGCGAACTACAGTGCTTTCCGGCGTTTGCGGCATTTTCCGGCCATTTTTTGGATGAGCTTCTTCAAGGCAGCCTGTCCCCACAGGAATTTCCAATTGGTTCTTATTATTTGGGTGTAATTTTATAGACCTCTTCAATTCAAGGATGTCTTTTGGAGTTGCTGTTTTCGGGTCTAAAAATTCGGGCTCTGGCAGTTCCGGTATTATGATTACCTCAGAACCTTTAATGGGAGGTTCAAACTACTTAGCTTGGGCTTCATCTGTCGAGCTGTGGTGTAAAGGTCAAGGTGTTCAAGATTATCTAATCAAGAGGTCTAGCGAAGGAGATGAAAAGGCCAAAGCACACTCGGAGAAGATCGATGCTCAATTATGCAGTATTCTGTGGAGATCTATTGATTCCAAGTTGATGCCTTTGTTTCGTCCATTCCAGACATGTTATTTGGTTTGGGAAAAGGCTCGTACTTTATACACTAATGACATATCTCGTTTCTATGATGTGATATCGCGGATGACAAATTTAAAGAAACATGAATTAGATATGTCTACTTACTTGGGACAAGTACAGGCAGTCATGGAGGAATTTGAGAAGTTAATGCCAGTTTCTGCTAGTGTTGACAAGCAACAAGAGCAACGACAAAAGATGTTTCTAGTTCTTACTCTTGCTGGACTTCCTAATGATCTTGACTCAGTACGCGATCAGATTTTGGCTAGTCCGACTGTCCCCACAGTTGATGAATTATTCTCTCGATTACTTCGCCTTGCTGCAGCACCAAGTCACCCGGTAAGCTCATCCCAGACACTTGACTCATCTGTTCTTGTGTCCCAGTCAGTGGACAATCGGGCATCTCAATCTATGGAGAATAGACGAGGAGGAGGCCGTTTTGGAAGGCCTCGACCCAAGTGCTCTTATTGTCATAAACTTGGACACACTTGTGACGTGTGTTATTCTTTACATGGTCGTTCACCCAAAAATGCTTATGTTGCTCAGACCGAGACTACAGGTAACCAGAGACTTTCTTTATCTGAAGGGGAGTATAATGAGTTCCTTCAGTACCGAGCAAGTAAGCAGACATCTCCACAAGTGGCCTCTGTAGCTCAGACTGATACTTCTGTTGCTGGTAATTCTTTTGCTTGTGTTTCCCAGTCTAGTACTCTTGGACAATGGGTTGTGGACTCAGCTGCTTCTGATCATATCTCTGATAATAAATCACTTTTGTCAAATATTGCGTATTCACAGTCACTTCCCACTGTTACTTTAGCCAATGGGTCTCAAACTAAAGCAAAAGGAGTTGGACAAGCGAATCCTCTACCCTCTGTCACTCTAGATTCCGTTCTTTATGTCCCTGGCTGTCCTTTTAATCTTGCATCTGTTAGTCGTTTGACTCGTGCCCTCCATTGTGGTATATATTTTATTGATGATTCTTTTATTATGCAGGACCGCAGTACGGGACAGACGATTGGAACAGGACTTGAATCAGAAGGCCTTTACTACCTTAACTCCCTCAATTCCACCAAGGCATGTCTAGTTACAGATCCTCCAGACCTAATTCACAGACGTTTAGGACATCCAAACTTATCCAAGCTTCAGAAGATGGTGCCTAGTTTGTCTAGTTTATCTACATTAGAGTGTGAGTCATGTCAGCTCGGGAAGCATACCCGAGCCTCCTTTCCTCGTAGTATTGAGAGTCATGCAGAGTCTGCTTTTTCTTTAGTTCATTCTGATATATGGGGTCCAAGTAGAGTCATTTCAACCTTGGATTTTCGTTATTTTGTTAGTTTCATTGATGATCATTCAAGATGTACTTGGATTTTCTTAATGAA
>MDKH01152994.1:0-10030 GCA_005239495.1 Nicotiana undulata
ATATATATATATATATATATATATATATATATATATATATATATATATCCAAATCTGCTCAATGATAAAACCACCGGAACTCAGTCCGTAACTCAAAATTTGTCATGCAATGCAGTATAAGGGGAAAGCTCCCGGAATACGTTTGTAGTCCCAATTAAAATATGCGATGCAGTACAGGGGAAAAGCTCCCGGAAACTCGTCCGTAGTCCCAATTTAAATATGCAATGCAGTACAGGGGGAAAGCTCCCAGAAACTCGTCCGTAGTCCCAATTTAAATATGCAATGCAGTACAGGGGGAAAGCTCCCAGAAACTCGTCCGTAGTCCCAATTTAAATATGCAATGCAGTACAGGGGGAAAGCTCCCGGAATCTCATCCGTAGTCCCAATTTAAATATGCAATGCAGCCACTGAGGAAGAACAACCAGAATGCGACAGAAACAAAATACATTGCCACAACCGGCGCAAAAGCAACAAAAACCGAATGCAAGGTGCGATGAGCAAATCAATACAAAGACTTGAATCACAAGAAGGGCAAAACTCACTCATAAGAAGTAGCCACTGAAAGGAATGCCAAGCACAACGAGGACCAATATAACGAGGGGAAAATAAGGCAAATGTAGCAACGATTCTATATATTCAAGTTCACAACCAAAGAAACCAAATCATCCCGGCAAGGGAATCAGCTATAACCAATCTCACTTAGACAACTAGCTTCACCGAATAAACTCAACTTGAACAAATGCTCAGTAAATAGGCAACACTACAAAAATATCATCAACATGGGCGGTCATCAACTAAACCTAAGTAGTACTTAAGGGAAATACATTTAAATCATAATTTATGACTCATGGGCATGCTTGACACCAACGTATAGATATTCCAATTACTATTAGACATTTATAGAGCAAGTAATACTAATCATAGTCAATTAGGAAGTTTATGAAGAAAATATAGCATACTAATAAAGAAGGTAGAATACTCAGTTAGGTCATGTAAGATCGAATAGCCAACGAAGGAATCCAAAATAAAGTAATTCTAACTTAAGCAGGAAGAGATGAAATTAACCACCAAGGATTCAAATGTAACAATGACAACTCATTCACAGGTAGCATAAGGACCTACGAATCCTAAAAGGGCAATCTATTAGCAAATAAGTACGAGTACTCACTCATCACCTCGCATACACGGACTACAACCAACAAAGAAGACTCAATCCTAGGGATAGTTCCCCCACACAAGGTTAGGCAAGATACTTACCTCAAAGACGATAACCGGGTACTCAAAAGTGAACTTCTCGGGCGGAAAGACCTCTGGATGGCTCAAAACCAACTAAAACAACTTCAAAATACACACAACACGTATAAGGAATGATTCTGAATACTAAAGTTTCAATCTTTACTAATTTATAAAAATCGACCTAATAGTCGACCCCCCGTCCCGCACCTCGGAACCTGACAAATTTTACAAATTCCGATTACCCATTCCGATACGAGTTCACCCATACTAAATTTATCAATTTCCGATGTCATTTGGTCTTTCAAATCGTGAAATTTCTTCTTAGAAGTTTTCTTTCAAAACTCACAATTCCCTCAACCCAAAACACAAATTAAGTGATAAAAACAAGAACTAATTCATGAAATATAATTAATTATAGTGGAATAATACTTACCTATTCGATTTGTGTGAAACAACCTCAAAGAATCGCCCAAAACCGAGTTCTAGAAGTCAAAATATGTCAAAAATGGTGAAACCCCAATTTTTGGTAACTTTTATTCTGCCTAGGCATGTAATGAATGGAGATCGCGGAATATGGTTTGCGATCGCGAAGAGGAAAGGAAATAACTGCCCAAGTACCTTTTTTTCAATGCAATCGCGGGCCAATTGTTGCAATCGCATAGAAGAAGAAATGGCCACTGCCACAATAGCATTGTGCGATCGCGAAGAAGAGAAAAATATACTTCCGCGATCGCAAACGTGTGTATGCGATCGCGTAGAGTGAAGTCTACAAGATGTGCGATCAAAGTAGACTATGCGATCGTGATTAAGAAATACTGGTCTGCCCAAGTAGACACTACGCGATCGCGACTACTCCTATGCGATCGCATAGAAGGAATAAAAGGCAAATTTCAGTTGTTCAAAAATAAGGAAAATGGACCCGACACCCATCCAAAACACACCCGAGGCCCCCGGGACTCCGTCCAACCACACACACAAGTCATATAACCTAGCACGGGCTCTCTCTAGGTTTCAAAACACATAAAACAACACTAAAACAACGAATCAAAGCAAAAATCAAACTTATGAATTTTCAAAACTTTAAATATCAACACTCGCGTCGAAACCTATAAAATCAACCCGGAATGACGTGAAATTTTGCAGACAAGTCCCAAATCACACCACGAACCTACATCCACTCTCGAAATTCCATTCCGATCCCCATATCAAAATTTCACCTATCGGCCGAAATCGCCGAAATTCTAACTTTCGCCAAAATACCTCAAATCACTCTACGGACCTCCAAAACCAATTTCGGACACGTTCCTTAGTCCAAAATAATCATACAAAGTTGTTGGCATTAACCAAAACTCATTCCGAGGCCGTTTACACAAAAGTCAAACCTCTGGTCAACTTCCATCTCTTAAGCTTCAAAAACTGATATTTTTCTTCCTATTCGACTTCGGATTATCCGGTAACTGAATCTAACCACGCACACAGGTCGATTTACACAATGTGAAGCTGCTTATGAACTTACACAACCGAGCGTAGCTTAAATTCTCAAAACAACTAGTCGGGTCGTTACAACGGATGCTTTTGGGATGCATTTCGGGGGTGAGCCCAATGAAAATGTTCAACAAACTCCTAATGATGACGCAAAACATTTTTATGAACAATTAGAGGAAGTTAGTCGTCCACTACGTGAAAGAAGTCCTCACTCTAAGTTGTCTGTTGCAGTTAGATTACTAAGTATCAAATCTAATTGGAATATTTCTCAAGCAACCATGGACTCTTTCATTGACCTTATGGGTGAACTAGTTGACCCCAATATCAACTTACCTAGTGATTTCTATAAGGCAAAGAGATTGGTTTCGAAGTTATGACTTTTGTCAATGAGAATTGATTGTTGTGAAGATGGTTGCATGTTATATTATAAAGATGATGCAACTTTAGACAGTTGTAAATTTTGCGAAAAGCCTCGTTTCAAGAGGCTTTTCAGCGGGAATATGGTCGCTATCAAGGCGATGCATTATTTACCTCTTATACCTAGGTTAAAGAGGTTATATGCATCGATGAGTTCTGCTCCTCATTTGAGATGGCACTTTGAAAATAGAAGACCGCCTAGTGTTATGTGTCATCCTTTAGATGGAGAAGCTTGAAAGCACTTTGATAGGACATATCCAAAATTTTCTAGTGAACCAAGGAATATTCGGTTAGGACTATGTGCGGATGGCTTCACGCCATTTTCTGTATCTCGACACCATATTCATGTTGGCATGTCTTTCTTACACCTTATAATCTACCACCCGAGTTGTGCATGACTAGTCCATATATATTCTTAAATTATACTATCTCCCGGTCCACGTAATCCGAAAAGTTTGATTAATGTATATTTGCAACCTTTGATTGATGAGCTAAAACAATTTTGGTATGATGGTGTTGAAACATATGACATATCAACCAAGCAGAATTTCACTTTGCGTGCTAATTTAATGTGAACTATTAACGATTTTCCTGCATATGGAATGTTGTCTGGGTGGATGACTGCTAGGAAGATAGCTTGTCCTTACTGCATGGAAAATAGTAAAGCGTTCACTTTGAAACATGGCTGAAAGAAATCATGGTTTGATTGTCATTGTCAATTCTTGCCTCCTGATCATGAGTTTAGAAGGATGAAAATGCATTCAAAAAGAATAAAATGGAATATGATTCTCCACCTCCGATACTTTCAGGTGAAGAAATTTGGGAGAGGGTTCAGAACTTCAGTAAAGTTACTGAAGCTCCACGTTATAGATTCCCCGGATACGGTGTTACTCATAATTGGACGAAACAGAGTATATTTTAGGAGTTGCCTTATTGGAAGGATAATCTTCTCTGTCACAACCTAGATATCATGCATATTGAGAAGAATGTTTTTGACAATTTGTTCAACACAGTGATGGATGTTAAAGGTAAGACAAAGAATAACCTGAAGGCTAGAATGGACTTACAAGAATATTGCAGGCGACTTGAATTATACTTGCAGACAACAAAAAATGGTAAGATATTCAAGCCCAAAGCAAGTTACACATTCACTTTGTAGGAAAGACGGCAAATTTGTGATTGGGTTACGAAATTGAAGATGCCTAAGGTTTATGCGTCGAATCTTGGAAAAAAAAGTTGATACGGAGGTAGGGAAGCTAAGCCATTTGAAAAGTCATGACTGTCATGTTTTCATGGAGACCTTAGTGCCTCTTACATTTTGTGGTTTGCCTGAAAGAATCTGGAAACCCATCATAGAGATTAGTTTGTTTTTCAAAGACTTGTGTTCTACCACATTAAGGAAAGAAAACCTACTCCGGATGGATCAGAACATTCGTGTAACTTCTAGTAAGATAGAAAAGATATTTTCATGTGGTTTTTTTGATGTGATGGAACACCTTCCAATCCACCTTATACGTGGGGCACGACTTGGAGGGCATGTTCAATGCAGATGGATGTATTCCTTTGAGAGGTAATATTATAAGTTTGATGTAATTTTCTGTTTTATTTGAATGTTCTTGGCTGACATGCAATTATGTAGGACAATTGGCAAATACAAACAATTTGTTAAGCAGAGGAATATGATTGAAGGATCTATATGCGAAGCTTATCTTGCAAAGGAAACTGCTCATTTTTGTTCTTATTATTTTGAGAGTAATGTGCCATGTGCTAGGAATAGGCCCTATAGGCATACGGTCGAATGAGTGAATGATCCATTATATACGCCTATGTCCATATTCAATCAACTAGGACGATGTTCTAAGGATGTTAGAAAGAAAACTTTGAGTGATATGGAGTACAAGTCAGCTACACTTTATGTGTTGCTAAATTGTCCCGAAGTTGTACCAGTTCTCAAGTAAGTATTGATTTAGTAGTTATCAAAATATAAAATTTACTATGATTACATCTCGATGCAACTACTAAAATTATTTGATGTGTCACAGTCACTTCGTGGGTCAATTTGGCCATGATGCTGTATATACGAGATTTGATACACGGTTCAAACAATTTGTAAGTTTATCATGATAATGTTGTAACACTATGTAGGTAAACAATGTTTGTAAGTTATTCTAACTTATGAAGTTTTTTAATAATATGTAGGTAAATGATCCAAATAATGGTGTAAATCAATTTTTGAAAGATATATCTTGGGGACCTGGGCTTCAGATCACAACAATGTCTAAGTACGTAGTGAATGGTTATAAGTTCCATACAGAGAATTGCTCTAAAAATAAAAATAGCAACAACATAGAGGTGTGGGTTCAAGGTGGTGATGGCAACCAAGTTGGAGATATGGATTATTATGGTGTGCTCAAATAAATAATAGAACTAGAATATACGGGTTGGCCATATAAGAAATTGATACTCTTTAGATGCAAGTGGTTTGACCCAAATCCAACAAGAGGTACAAGAGTACACAACCAATACAACATAATTGAGGTTAATCATATGAGGGAGTATGATCGTTATGATCCTTTCATAATTGCACATAATGTTAGGCAAGTTTATTATACTCCTTATCCATTATGGTGGAATAAGTCCGATTGAGGGTTGTAATAAAAACTAAGCTTGTAGGTAGGGTGGAAGTCGAGAATGTGTTAGATGTTGCATATCAAACATTGGAAGTAGTTGATATAAATGAAGTAACAATTATAGAAAATGAGGACGACGAATCAACTGATGAAGCTCAACCATGTGAGGAAGAAGAATTCTCGGACAAGGAACAATACGTCGATGAGCTTTAAAAAGTTGGGTTTTTAAATAACTCTCGTTTTATAGCTAGTTTCTTATATGTTTCAATCTAAATATGTATTATATTATGCAGATGATAGGAAAGGGTCAAGGTAACAATGACCCTACAGGTTCTCGGGGTCGAGAAAAGGCTAGGAAGGAAAAGAGGAGGGTAGAAAATAATACTCCATCTTTTCCACCCTTTTCAGAGATGCCTATGCCTATGCCTATGTCTTATCCTCCACCCCACAGCTATACTGACTTGCCACAGCATCATGAGCCCTACACCTTCATCCAGACACCAGGTCTTTCATCACAGGGCCATAGGACTATACGTCCGGCATACAGTCCAGCTGCCTCACGACCACGTGGATCGCAACCATCTGCATCGCATGGAACGCATACATCCATGTCATAGCCACATGGATCACATCCATCCATGTCACAGCCACTTGGGTCACAACCACTCGGGTCACAGACATCAGTATCACAGCCACTTGGGGTTCATCCAGCTATGTCGCAGTCACAGGGATCACAACCATCTTCATCAGCGACTCCATCTATTTCAGGCCTTCGGCTGCGAGGTAGTAGCTCTGACCCCCCTACACCTTCCACACATGCCTCTGATATACATGCTTCGAACGGTGATGATGATGATGACGAAGAGGTGCATTATGATCAATATGGCAGAATTATCATAGTCCCTGAGGGTGATGGGTAAGAGTTATTTGTTATTTTTGCGTTTATTATTTTGTAAAGTTTTTACTAATATATTAATGTGTTTTTATTGTTAAATTGCAGGTTCATCCCTAGTAATAATACTACGAGGATAATCACCAAAGCCATCAGAAAGCTTTATGATGGCGCTTATGCGACTTGGAGTGAATTCTCATTCTCGCTGAAGGAGCAAATTTTCAATCAATTTAAGGTATAAATGTTCTTTTAAGCAGTTTAATTATTTATATTTATGATATTTCCATATAATATTTAACTTTTGCAATACAGAGCAAGTGTGTGTGGGAACACCGCTATATTGGCTGCAACTTTTTATCACAAGGCTCGCAAGCGGTTTTCGCATACTTTTTCCGAAGCTAGAAATAAGACAAGAAGCCTGACTGGTTACTTCAAAATTTATGGGATGATTTGCAAAGGCAATGGCTTACTGCAAAATTCTTAGAGAAGAGCGAAAAAAGGAAAGAAATCTCGCGCATCTGAGAATGGAGGCTCCTTGCACAGTGGAGGTGCGATCGGCCTAGGGACAATAAAAAGAAGATTGGTACGTAATTGCTTAATTTATTTTAATTTTCAAAGTATATCTATTATGTTTATTAACTAAATTATTTTTTCAGGAAAAGAAGTTGGGGCGTCGAATGAACCAAGATGAGCTATTCAAGGAGACTCATATTATAAAAAAGAAGAAAGAGACGGATCACGAAAGGTGGGTCGAGGACCGAGCCTCGACTGTATATGTAAGTTTTCACTTTTTATTAAGTAATTTAATTTACTTTTATATAATGTGAAGGAATTCATCCGCACTCAGCCACCTAATGAGTTGGGCGAGCCAACCCAATCTTCGGACGAGGATGCTCAAAGAATATGGATGGAGTCCGCTGGCGGTCCAAAATGAGGGAAGATATACGGGCTTCCTACTAAGAAATTCCATCACTATAAGTGTGGAATGCAAGGAATAGGGACTTCCTCGCGAAGCGAGAAACTTGATGGGGAGAGCCTCTCCGCTATGCGGGAGACTGTGACAAAGCTCACATCCGATCTAGAAGCGTCCAAGGAAAGCGAAAAGGTTAGAGATGTTCAGTACCTTGGCATGCAAGCTCAGATCAGAACTTTCCTATCTACTGGAGCTTTTCAGATTTCCTGGTCTCGTGAGTCATCACCAGAGGCTCGACTTCAACGTGAGCATTCCTTCCATCCTCCCCGTGATCGTTCTTCCCGTCCTCGACAAAGACCCTTCTCTATACCGTCTTGTAAATGAAAGTTCATCAGACGGTGATGATGATATTGTACAAAACACTCATTGACTTTTATATACTTTGAACTAGACAAATAGAACCGGTTTTGAACTAGTTGTAATAAGCTTTAACTTGGTTTTGTTAGTTTAATTTGTTAGTTCTATTGACTTTAATTTGTTAGTTTTAATGTGTTTATTGATATGTGTTGTTGTTGTTGTTGTTGTTGTTTTGGTAATTTTTGTATTGAATTGTGTTGTATTTATTGAATTGTATTGTTATTTAGGAATTTTGGTATGCTGGCAGGTGGTGTAGCTTCCAAAACAGGCATTTTATGACAAAATTAAAACCCAGAAAACCGGCCAAAGTTGGTCGGTTTCTTATTTAAAAAACTTATTTTCTGCAAATTAGCGACCAAGGTTGGTCGCTTTTATATAAAATAAAATAAAATTAAAGATTAGCGACCAAAGTTGGTCGCTTATGAACCCAGATTTTAACATTACCGACCAACTTTGGTAGGTATTGTTAAATATAAATTTTATTAAAAAATATATTTTTTAATTTACCGACCAACTTTGGTCGGTAATTATTAAATTCTAATAATTAATAAAATAACGTAATTTAAATAAACCGACCAACCTTGGTCGGTAAATTTATATTATTAAAATATGTTGCCGACCTAAGTTGGTAGGTATGTTCTTTAAACTGTACAATTGATCGCTAAGATAAAAGGACCATCAATATAGCGACCAAGTGTGTTTGGACACGTTTTGGTCGGTATTTTACCAAAAGCGACCAACTTTGGTCGGTTATAGTGGTCGATTTTTACTAGTTTTCTAGTAGTTTTAGTGTCATGACCCAAACTGGAGGATCATGACTAGCACCCGGGCCATATTTGCCGAGCACCATCGTACATTTTATCTGGTCTTCTTTATTATCTTTAAGGGATAACGAGAACAATAAAATTGTAGATATGGATCATGAACATACATCACATGGGATGACTAGATTGCTAAGAAACTACATAAAAGGTACGAGCTACAACGCTGCCATGAAAAACTATACAACAAAAATTAGCCAACAAGGCATACCAAACTATACATGAGTTGACACATGTCTATGAGCCTATAAAGAAGCATAAGTAATGCAACATAGCCGGAACAGGGCCCCGGCATACCCATAACATCTATAACAAAATGCATACCAAGACCACGGCAAGTCCGGAAAAGGGATCTCGCATATAACCACTGAATAGGAAAGCCTACTGTGGTGGGGCAGCTGCGTCTACCTGTCTAGCAGGACATGGATCACGACATGCAGCGTCCACAAATAAAAAGGACGTCAGTACGAATAAAGTACTGAGTATGTAAGGCAGGAAAATATAAATAAGAACAGTAATGTAAAGAGAGATGTAGAAGATACAACCTGTAGCATCTGAGTGCTTCTAAGAGACAGTAACATGAAATACATGATACATATATACACATAATCTTTTTAAAACATCCGCCTCTGTGGGCATCATTATCATTATATCATACCCGACCTCAAAGAGGACTCGGTAAACCCAACTGATCAGTGGTTGCACAATAGGTTCCATACCCGGCCGATTATAGTGCGGCTCGGTAGAGTAAAATAGATACATATATATAATGCATGCAGGACTCATTGGAATCATGTTCTGAACATTTTGGAGTGACGTAAGGTCGATATTCTCCGTACACATCATTAGGGCTAACTCTTCATCATGAATCTTATAAGAATCAGGAAGTACCAACAACATTGATACCATAAGAATAAGAGAAGCAACTTCAACATCAATTGTTCCATAATAAAAGAAAAAATGTTAGTATTGCTAGCTTCTAAGAGTAGAGTATCTTTGGAAGCTCGTTCATTGCATTACGTACAATCGGCGTCGTGCAAAAGAAGGAAAGAGATAGCCTCATATACCTTGTATATACTGCCCCAACCTAAAGCTACGCAAATGTCACAACTCCTTAATCTACAATAAGAGAAACGACACTATCGTTATCGTTTAAGCGTCATAACTATTATGTATCGACCACAACCTATTTTACGATGAAACGGACAACACCTCCCCT
>ML285151.1:6901-58683 GCA_005239495.1 Nicotiana undulata
AATATTCTTGAATGTGCTATGAATTAAAATAAGGGCAAGCCTATGGTATGATGTGTTGCAGCACTTGAAGTTTTTTTTTTGTGAGTGTGAGTGTCTTGGTATATATGTCCCCCGTTTTGTCTTCGTAAATATTGCAAGTGGGGACCTTCTTTCTTATTAGTGAGGGCACATGAACTGTGAGGCCTAACAATAGTTGAGTTCTTGAAGTCGGGTGCATGCGCACTCAGCCGAAAGTAACATTTAGTCAAATTGATCGAGGCTCAAAGTGCACAAGTTGAGTAGTTTCCATATAAATAGTAGTAACTGTTCATGACGGGTAAATGGATGAAATGCATGCTTGTAGTACTGGCACTTAACACTGTCCTTGGTCATAGTTTCTTCCGGTCTTGTAGTTTAAGTCTAGGTTAGGATAGAGCCATTTTAGTTTCTTGGGGACAAGCAAGAGTTTAAGTTGGGGGTGTTGTGTGCCGGAGAATTTCGGCACATTTAATACCAAATTACTTAAATTATAGTTTGTTTCACGAGCATTTGCCTTTTATACTTATAGAATTGTGACGTTTTGCAGTGCATGAGATGTAAATACTCAAGGCCATGAAAAGAAAGTAAAGAAGCTAAAAAGTGAGGGGAGAAACACTAATGCGATCGCATATCTTACAACAGAGCGTCGCATAACTCAAATGAGAAACGCATTGTTCACCCAGGGATCGCAGACCGCAACAGAAAAGATGAGCCAATCTCAAGGGCTAAAATGCGGTCGAGTATGCGATCGCATAACTCACATGCGAAACGCATTGTTCACCCTAGGATCGCAGACCGCAACAGAAAAGATGGGCCAATCTCAAGGGCTAAAATGCGGTCGAGTATGCGATCGCATAACTCACATGCGAACCGCATACTTAACCGCAGAATCTCCGATACCTGAAGCTGCACCAAGAATGCGATGTTAATATGCGGTCGCACATCAACAATGCAAACCGCAAATCAACAATGCGGCGACGACCAGGAAACTAGGGTTTAGTTATGCGATGAGAACAAGAAGAATGCGATCCACATTCCTGATATGCGACAGGAATGCAATCGTATAACCTGTCTGCAGGGGTATTTTTGTCTGTGACCCACCTGACCTTTGGCCTACTATAAAAGGATTTACTTGGGTTTTGTGGGTTATTCTGGTCCAGTTTTTGAAGAACATTCCCCTATTAAAATTTTCTCTCTTTTTGGAAGTATTATAACACTTCATTCTTGATTTGTAAGCATTCATGACACTCAATACTCCTAGCTTTTTGTCATTTATTATGAGTAGCTAGCCTTAAATACTAAGGTTGTGGACCCTAAATGGGTGTTATGTATTTGGGTATTTAACATTGAATATATGCATAATGGGTTGTTGATATTTATTTACTCTTCATTGTACATTTCTTGTTAGTGGTTGCAAACATTAACTTATGCCATAAATTCTTTCTTAGCTTGGAAAAGTGGGTTAGAATTGGTAAGGGTAAATATCAAAGACTGAAGAGTTTAAACCTTGTTTAATAGAATCACTTAGGGATAAGATGGTTTTATTTGGCATAAAGTGATTTGGACTTCATTGCAACTCTTTTATATTTGGGAAAATTATAAAGAGGAAATACTACTCTATTATTGGAAAATATTGGGTAGCCATCTAGAAATCAATTGCATATCAAGAACTTCCCATTAGAAATATATCATATTAATACCCATTTGCATTACACGTCATTAAAAGGGGACACAACCTTGGTTCACTTAATCATATTAACTACACTTTTAAGTAAATCTCATTGCTACTACTTCTATTAGATTACTACACAACCAACCCCCATCTCCCCATTTACTAATGGAATGGAATTATGATTTGAGTTAAGAATCACACTATCAAAGTAACATTTTCACACCTATTCCCTATGGGATTCAACCCCAACCTCGTTGGGTTATTATATTTGACTTCGACTGCTTTACACTATTTTAAAGTGTAATTTGAGCGTATCAGTGACAAAAACAATAACCAAATTTCTAAAGATCGATTAGTCAAAAACAAACACAATTAGACGGTGTATACTAAGAAACAGATCGAGATGTATAGAATAATCGATTCGAATAAAACAATAACCAAATTTCTAAGAATTGAAAGAACCCATTTAGAGAAAGAGAATTGCCAGATCTATGGGAGAAAGGAGGGATTTTGAGTGAAGAAAGTTGAATGGAAATAACTCGAGTCTGACCGGCGATGAACCTGAACTCTGACTGACCGGCGAGCGCGAGTAAGACGACTGAAGAGGAAGTGAGGAACGGCGTCCGACGGGTGTAGTATGACTGTAACTTACTCCATTATATATATAGGGAGAAAAGGAATTAGGAAATGAGGAAATGATAAGTTAGGGGTTAGGCCGTTAGGGTAACGTAGGGGTGTGGGGTAAATTGTAAAAGTAATATATAATAAGGGTATAATTATCATTTTAGTATATCTTATCGGTTTATCGATAAACCGATACCCGAAAGGGACAAAATCGAAATCGAAATCGATAACTCGATAAGAAAATTTTCGAAATCGAAATCGAAATCGATAAACTGATAAACCGATATCAATAAACCGATAAGAAATAATCGATCCGATTTATCGATAAATCGATTCCAATGCACACCCCTAATTTCACCTAATATCAATTAATAAATGCGATGATAAATAACAGAAATTGACAATAAAGTAGAGGAAATCAGTGTTTGAATGCAATTCAACCCTCGAGCTAGTGTGCCCTCGAACTGACTGATACTTAAATAATGAAATGAAAAGTAAACTGATGAACAAGAGAGTGTAAGCGTGACAAAGTGTTATATTGCTTTGGTATGTGTGAATAATGTCTCTTATAAATGATTAGAACTCCCCTTTATATAGTAGATGAATTCTACTTATGGTACAATTCTAATTACAGAAGGAAATCTCATGATTAGCTAAACAACCGTGTTTGATTTCGATCCATTCCGAAATTTTCGCCATGATCTCTGACCAGTCACAGATATCTCACCTTTACGTTATTATGCTATCTTCGTTCTTTCTCGATGTATGTCTCATTTGGTCTCGATCACTACTTGTGTCGATCTCGACATGTACCTCGAATCCCGAACTCGGTATCTCATCCCATGCCTCGATTTGTTCTATGACAGGGTCGATCCTCAATCCATCACCCGGGTCTCGGTTAATTAGGCCCGGTTTTAACAGTATACAAATAGTCCCCTCATTTTTTGGAGTGTAATGACAAGAAACGAATTGAGCCTTCGATTTTTACCTCGACCTGTCATGACGTCATCACCGTGACATAAGCGATAGAAGTGAACGAAACGCCCCGTTGGTACATTTTCCCAGGTTATTAATGTGTGTCAATTGATGGTCGGCTGTTGATACCTAATTTTTTCCTCAAATTATTTTTGAACTTGCATATATGTTTTCAAAATCATTTTTGTAATAATGAGTATTTTTCCCAATTTGTACACATTTTTATTTGACTTATTTCCTATTTTATTTATTGTTTTCACATTTTTATAATTCATAAATTACACTCTAAATAATCTCAAAATATTTTTCAATTTAACATGTCATTTATAATCACCTTTTACTTATTAAATTTCAATTATTCCCTAAATTGATCAATTTAGTACTATTTAATTGCAATTACAATCACTTTTGCAAATACAGCCTAATTGGACATTTTGCATTGTTTTAACTCGAAAGTTATGTTTTCTTATACTCAATATCAGTTAATTATTGTGATTTTACCTGTTTTTAACCTAATTTCATCTTTTATAATTATTGGCTATTTTATTTTATTAATTAATTACCTATTTTGGGGTATTTAACATTTGGCCATTTTTATTTGAAACCTAGCCACTTTAAACCCCCAATTACCCCAACCCATCCCAATCTTAAACTCACACGGCCCAACCCCCAGTTGATCTGAGCCGTTGATCAAATGAGATCAACGACACAGGTCTCTTGTTGCCTTAATTAACTTGAACGACCCCTCCCCGACCCCTCACTTTCCTCAACCCTCCCATCTCTCTATGCTGGTCTCTCTAGAGACTTCTCATCTCTGATGACTTTGTCCTTCTTCTCCGGCCATCTCCGGCAACCATCCTCCAACCTTGAGCCTCCAATGGGTTTCCCTCACCTCGCACACCATCCTTGAGGTCTTCAAGGGCCCTGGGCCATGGAGAATTGCACTTAGGGTTTATGCTTGGGCGTTTACGGTCTCTCCGGTGATTTTTTTGGCAAAATCTCACCATATGTGTTCCGATCCTTGAGACTTATGACAGGTTCTTTTGTTCTACTTAGGTTTTTTTGAAACCCTCACTTTGGCTTAAATCTTTCATATCCACGTTGTTTTTAATGATTCAAGCATGTCTCACTTTATATTTTACATTATTCTCGACTCAATCTTTAAGAATCTTCAATTTTCAAACATTTTTTCACCTCCTTTGGAAGCTAGGGTTTTTCAGAATCCTTTTACGCCTGCTTTAAGCTAAGTTTCTTTGTGTTTGAGTCGATTTTTCGCATATCTCTACTGATTCTGTGCTCTTGTTGCTTATAAACTCGCCTATGTTGAAACCCTAACTGTTATGATTTTTCTTTTGTCTGGGTTCTTCATATTGACCTGATTATTTAATTCCTATTATGACTCTGTGATTGTGGTATTCCTAACAATCTTGCTAAGGCCCAACCTACTTACCTATATGTGATTGTTTATTTGGACCCATGCATCTATGAACTTGTCCGTTGCTATGACTATTGGTTTCTCTATATATGTGTTGAAATAAAGAGCATGAACCTCTCTTGATTGACTCTGATTTCCTTATTAAATGTTCTGATTGAAAATATGTCTTTCAAAGCTCTAGGGCGCTGCTTGTTTGTTTAAATTGATTGATTAACTTACTTTGTTTACTAAGATGCTCTATTTACCAAACTATTCCCTTAATTATGGCTTTCTGAATCTAGTCTTATTGTACTACTCTATAAACTTTGACTCCTTCCTTATTAGTCATGTACTGATTTTACATGTTACTAAGTTTTAATTTTGAAATCCCTTAACTTAAGGGAACAAATGTATTGATTTTCTGGTTAATTGAGTCCGAGTTCCTTGATTACTATGCTACTTTGATTCTTTCCTTATCTAGTCTTGTACTGACTTCTACTTATCTTATGTGCTGCATGTCTTTACCATTTCCGAGTTGAATCCCGTAATTTAAGGGAACCATATATTTTTCTTACACTGATTGGATTCTGTCTTCTCTTATACCATGCATTTGTGAGTCTTACCTTATTTTACTACCTATTTTCAACTATAAGTACTCTTGTCTTTCAATAACAAGGACACACACATAGACTTGTGTAAAACTCTCTCTTTCTCACAAAAGCTCTGCTCTACTACTCTTCTCTTTTGCTCTTGTCTACTGTTAGACGACTATAAGCCAAGGCTAACCATTGTGCTCTTATTTTGCTCTTTCATTCTGCTTGCTCTCATCACTGGTATGTTCTGATTAAGATTCAAGCTTCCAAATCAATGTGTTTCTTATTGCTTCAGTTCATTAATTCCTAATTGTCTTCTACTTGTGCTTCTACTGTTCAACTTGCAATTAAGCTCTTGTTTAGCTTTCAGTACTCACCATGCTTCATCTCTTTAAGATTTACATGCCAATGCTTCTAGGATTGTTGTTTACTCTTCATTTGCACTTGTTATGCTTGTATCCTGGTACTGTCTATTATCATGTTTAAACTTGTCCATCTCCTGACTCTATGAACACCTCTCATTTGTGCAACTATGTTTAAACAAGTCTATGCATCTTTTCCTGATTACTATGTGGCCTATCTATCTCTTTGAACCATCCCTGATTTATGCAGCCATGTTTAAATAAGTCTTATTGAATCTATGCACCTTTCTCCTGATTGCTATGTGATTTACCCATTCTATGCAGCTAGGTTTAAATAGTTTATTGAATCTCTGTGTCTTCTCCTGCCTATTATGTGACTTATCCCCCATTGTCTTTGCATTGCTGAATTTGTTTTGATCTGTTTTTCTTAGATACTACTACCCTTTTTAAAACTATTATGTTAAAATGAACCTTCAGTTCGTAAATTCTTTCTACTAAATCTTGTCTTTCAAAAAACTTTGTTCCTCTTTTAAACTCACTCCTAACACTTCACACTATTCTTAGATACTGCTACCCTTTTTGACGCACTGAGGTGGGTAATTCCACACTGCACTTGTTCAACTTTGGAAATTGTGTTGGGGTGCTGGTATTGGCCAAGGACCCATGAGGGCCCTAGGGAGCTTTGCCGCACCCCTACCATGTGGGAGCTGTGAAACTCGAAAGGATTAAGGTTGGAAGGATGGACCTGATTGAAGGCTCCCTATAGAATAACTTTTTATTTTCCTTTCAATCACTGTAATTCATTTGGATATTGGGCTGTAATAATTTGTAAACACACTGCTGGGGCTATATAGTGAAATGGGTGGGGAATATGCATGCTTAGTTTTAGTATTGGGTAGAAAACATGTTCTTAGGTTCACTTGTTTATTTGTGCAATAGTCAACATGCTTAGGACATGCATCTCACATATTAGAAATCCTGTTTAGGTCTTCACTTTCAACATGTCATTCACTCTTTCATAATTCTGAGCAAATTAATAACAAGCATCTAACTTGTCATTTTCCATAACATCTTAGAAACCATGCCTTTAGGGACCTCTTTGTGCATTAGAAATCCTGCTGCTAGAACTATACTTGTTTGAGTTTTCAATCACTGTACCACGACTCGGCATGTTTTATCCAATAAGATCTGGCCAATTCGTTAAAAACAAACTTTATACAAACGTGTCTAAAATCAGAACCTGAGCATGTATGTCACCCTTAAACAATTAGGAAAATGTTTAGACGCCTAGGCAAGCCTTAGGTTTAACACGTAATTAAGTCGAATCAACCAAGCCTCTAATAATCTGCCTCTTTGGAAATTCACGAACCTTGATGTTCCAGTGTTTTCTTTTGGGAAATCTGTTCTGTTATGTTTAACTCCTATATCTTTTTTCTTTAAACAACTCCTAAACGGTGCATTTTCTTGTTCCTCAATCACTGATTTCTGGTTCCTGACTTAGCTTCAAACTATTAGGTGTTTTAAAGTTGCTGTATGACATAAAGTGTTCTACTCCTAAAGTCTTTGCTAAACTATTTTCTAAAACAATCCTATGAACTACTGGTTTTAGTACACACTACTGGATTTTCGAGTCTCAAATCATTGTCTTACCGCTTCCTGAAAGTATTCTGAATTACTGTATGCTCTCGAGTTTTAAAAACACTGCTTTGAACATTTATATTCCTGCAGTTACTGTTTTAAATCCTTCAACCATAACTCGTTCAGATTTAAACTCAAACTACTGCTGTTTACTAAAACTCCCTTGTTTTGAAACTTTCCTTCTGAGACTTTAATTGTGTTTGAGACGTGCCATTTACGTGTTTAATTGTGGAGGGGTCTATGAGCCTATTATTTGCCCTATATGATTCAATACATGTCTTCCTATTTGTTTTGCACTATCGTCTAGTATCTTATCCTTTACACCTAAGTCAGCCTAGTCCCTGCCTTGATAGGATTAGTGGTCCTAAATACCCTCCAGGACTTATAGGATGGGATGGGTAATGGCACGCAATAAGCATCCGTGACCAACACGCGCTTTAAATAACCTTACGGGTGGGAAGGGTAGAATACGGATATGATGACCAGTGCGCTAATACCACGTGTAGCCGCCTCGTCGAGGTGTGACATAACGGGTATTGCATTGAAGTGATCCGTATTACTTTAAACCTAGGACACTTCTTTTCAAAACCTTCAAAGATTTTCATACTTGTTTTAAATCCCCTCATATGTGAACCTTATTTGTTACTTGCTTACTGTCCAAATTCACAAAACTTATTAGCTGGGACCCACAATTGTGGATCCTGAGGGGTGCCTAACACCTTCCCCTTGGGATAATTTCAAGCCCTTTTCCAATCTCTGGTAACGCGAACTAGTTCACGAGTTATCAACTCTAGGTGCCCTAACGCACCATAAAAATCGTTAGGTGGCGACTCTTCCTTTTCTTTAAAGGAGTTGTCCATAATGTTTTAACCCGATCTATCCGTACCTAACCCGTGCGATAGGAAAAAGGGGGCGTCTGCTGGGGAACTTCCCGAGGCTTATACCATTACAATTTGGTTTGTGAATTTGGACCTTTGATTTTCAATTAAATGCTTACACCTTTTCCTATTCCCCGTTACATGATGTTAACTGTTTACTTTTTACAAGTATTTATTTCACCGGAACGTAACTGACATATCTTCATGTTTTCTTTGTAACCGCTTTCATTATAACTGTTGTATTTTCTTTCTTTACCGCTTTCCTCAATGTGAAAATACATGCCTATTTGTTTAAATGCCATTTATTACACGTCATGCTCCGCATTCATATTCCACTCGTGCCAAACAAATCCTATAGCAACACTTACAATGAGTGGTTGCGCTCTTCCAATATTATCACCCCTTAAATTCGGAAAGGCGTATTTGCGGTAAAACTAGTCAATCAACGGTGCAGTCGACGATTTCGTGCCTTCCTCATTGAGTTGTCCGCTGAAGGGTAACCCCAATAGAAACCTTACTCGATTGTATGTTGCATGCATCATGGTCAAACCTAGCCGAGCTAACGTGTTGTCCACACAATAGCCTTTAAGATAGCCTTGTCCAAAGTCCATTGGGTTTCCCTGGAACCCAAAAGGACGCCTTCACGTTCTATGCATTTATTTGGAGAACTTAAATTCTCATTGCTAATTATTGATGTTAAATAGTCGAGTCTGGTGGGGGTAAGGGCCTAACCTGTTTGTCTTGCAGAAATGAGGCACGAGGTCCCAAGATTCGGCATGGTCACCAACATCCACCCAAAGCTTCTGAACTGGTGGGAAGACTTGCATTCAAGCGACAAAACAACAGTCAGAAAACACCTGGGCAACTTGCCTTCTCTTTTTGACATTAGGACAAATAACATGATGATAGAGGCTGCTACCACACTCTGGGATTGTGATCGGTCGGTTTTCCGGTTTGGGAACAACGAGATGACACCGCTACTAGAGGATATAGGGGGTCTGGCTAGTTTACCTTGGGAATCTCAAGGGTTATTGATGCCTGAAAACCGAACAGGCCGGGGTTTTCTCAAGATGATGGGGCTGAAGAAGAATCCGAATTTAATCTATTTGGAAGACTCGTACATCCCCTTTGACTACTTGTACGAGAGGTATGGCCGTAGTCAGTCTTAACGCACATACCAGGAAGAATTCGCCCTCACCTCTCTAGGGCACATTCATCGCTCTGCGTTCATCTTCATATTTTGCTTCTTGGGATTGGTGGTCTTCCCGACAAAGAAGGAGAGGATTCACACTAGGTTGGCCATGGTTACCAAGACTCTGATGGAAGGGATCAACGGACAGGATTTCAGCATTGTGCCCATGATCATCGCAGACATATACCGAGCCTTGGAAAACTGTCAACGAGGATCGAAACATTTTGAGGGTTGCAACCAGCTACTCCAGCTTTGGCTCACCGAGCATCTGCAAAGGGGTGATTACCGTCAAGACATACATAGGAGAATTTGGGATGATCATATTACTTTCCATCACCCAAAGCGTATGAACTACATCCCCGACATGTTTGCACAACTAGAAAATGCCAAAGGATGGGTTGAGTTATTAGGAGATCTGAACGAGAACAAAATTCAATGGATGTTCGAGTGGTTCCCGACCGACGAGTTCATCATTCGGACCAGAGATACCCCGTTCTTAATATTGATTGGCCTTAGGGGAACATACCCTTACGTCCCGATTCGAGTCATGAGACAAGCAGGGAGGAAGCAAGTCATCCCAAGGGTCGAGAAAATGAGTCATCTCAGGGCAGACTTTCAAAATGATGACAGCCCTCACAAGTGTCAAGCTCAACATTTGTGGCACTGCAGGATCCGTTTAGATAAGGATACTATCGAACCAGACAGGTATCACACTGGTTACTCTCCTTACTATTTGGGATGGTTGGAAGATAATTGGGGAGGAAATGTTGAGCCAGGATTCACTCAAGGACATAGGGTCATAGACAAAAAGGCCGAGGCAACAACTAAATTCAACCAGCTGCGCAAAAGGCTCCGCGACTGTGAAGAGGATCATCACAAAATCCACATAGCTAACAAAAAGTTGATCGAGGAATGGAAAGACATGGACATCACTTACACTCAAAGGTTAACACACTTGGAACGAGGCATCGTCGACTTGGAAGAGAAATTCCTTAGGAGGATCGAGACTCGTCAAAGGATCGAGGGAGTTGAAGGAGGAGTTTTGGCCAAAACCTATTTGCTGCTGGGACTCCGCGAGATGGGAATGTTGATCAAAGCAAGTAGAGGTGCTGAATCTGGGGAAGGTCCTTCTGGGAAAAAATAGATAGGATTTATCCTTTACTTTGCTTTTTGATGTAATAAGGCCACTGGCCATTAGTGACATTTTATATTTTCACATTCCTTTCTGAGTCAAGTTGGATTCGTTTATTTCGTCATCAATAAAATGAGGCATTTAGTACTTAAGTTCTCCAAATCAATTTGTTGCTAGGCCTACCTCGGGCACAAAGAGGTTCCTCAACTTAGGATGCATTTTACATTTTCGCATTACGTGTTTAATATTCATTATATCTCCACTAACTTCACTACCTTTTGTTAGTTATTCCCCTTCCCCAAAGGTTGGTTCGTGAACTCTGGCATCAACATCTTATTGCACCAGATCAAAGGGCCCTCCTCCTATTCCTCCTCCCAATCCTCCGAAAGGAAAAAGCAAGGGTAAAGCTAAAATGTCAGATGCAAGCGGTACTAGAAAAGCCAACATGGATGAAAAGGTTGAGATCATTGACGATCAGGGTATTCAGGTTTTGCACGAGGATATGTCTCCACTAGAGAAGAAGCTGCTAAAGTTCCAAGAGGAACTTGACCAAGTCAAGAACTTGGCCCACTTATCATTCTCCCTCAACGTTCCAGATGTTCACTTCCCAAATGCTCCGAACCCCACTTTACCACAAAACATCCCCAAACAACCAAGTTATCCCAAAGATCCCATTCCACCAGTACCATGCAACTACAACACTCCACCTTCCCAGGATCAGAAAAGAGACCACTTCCAGGCCTATGACAACCCCATTTATGTGGAAACTATAGCTCACTCTGCACCACATACGTATGAATCTGACGAAAAGGACAAGCTCATCAGGAATCTGGCCGAAGAACTCAAGAAATTGACCAGTCGAGTTCAGGGCGTCAAAGGAGTTAAGGGGGTTGAAGGGTTGAATTACGAGGACCTCTGCATACAACCCGATGTCGAACTGCACGAGGGGTACAAACCTCCCAAATTCGAGATGTTTGATGGCACTGGTGATCCAAGAGTCCATCTAAGGACTTATTGTGACAAATTGGTCGGCGTGGGAAAAGATGAAAGGATCCGCATGAAGCTCTTCATGAGGAGTTTGAAAGGTGATGCACTATCCTGGTACATCAATCAGGATCCAAAAGAAATGGACTAGTTGGGTGAGTATGGCTACAAACGTCATGGATAGATTCATGTTCAACATGGAGAATGCACGGGATGTGTTCTACATCCAGAACTTAAATAAGAAACCCACTGAGACTTTTCGCGAGTATGCTACTCGTTGGAGGTCAGAGGCTGCTAAGGTTAGGCCAGCCTTGGAAGAAGAACAAATAAAGAAATTCTTCGTACGCGCTCAGGATCCTTAGTATTATGAGCGGCTGATGATGGTCGAAGGACACAAGTTTTCTGATATCATCAAGCTGGGAGAGCGGATTGAGGAAGGTATCAAAAGCGGTATGGTCACTAATTTTGAAGCTTTAAAAGCCACTAATAAAGCTCTGCAATCCAGTGGTGTGTCCAGGAAGAAAGATGTAGGAGCCGTGATGGTGACACAGCAAGCCAAGTCCCCTCCAAAATACCAAGTATACCCCGCACTTTCCTTCACATACCAACCAACTCCAAGTTACCAAGCACCTTCACCCGCCTACCAAGCTCCACCACCCACATATCAGCCTACCTCGCCCAGATATTCCCAGCCATCTCCCGTCTATAATGCCTACAATTCCCAACCTTCTCACTACCAATCACCACCTGCTCGCCAAAACTTCCCAAGACCTCGCCCGAATTTCGACCGTCGTCCACCAAAAGCATACTGCCATAGCTGAACCCATTAACCAATTATATGAAAAACTTAAAGCTGCCATTTATGTCACACCCATCCCCGCTGTCATCTCTGAGAACCCATCTCAGTGGGTCAACCCAAACAAAACTTGTGCTTACCACTCCGGCATGAAGGGACACACCATCGAGGAATTCCGTTCTTTGAAAGACAAGATACAAACCCTCATAAATAACAAAATCATAATAGCCAAGGACTCTGCTCCTAATGTTCGCAATAATCCGCTGCCTGACCATATTGGTGGTGTCCAGATGATTGAAGTTGATGATGACTGGGATCCTAAGGGATCAATTGGGCTAATTGTAGAGGGTGATCCAAAAACGCTCGCGGTTACTCTTAATCCGATTGTGGTCCAGATGCAGCCTCCTGAGGAAGTCGAGGTAAACATGTCCATTCCACTTGAGTTTGAACCAAGATCATCCGCCAAAGGAAAAAACCCATGGCCGATCAAAGTTGAGTCTGTACGACCGCTCGAAGTTGCAGTCCGGCCATCTATAACATATACTCCAGCAGGAATAAGAATGACTTCACCTATTCTTGTGGCAATGTCAACAACAACACCTTTTTATCAGATGCCATTCCATGGGACTATACCGCTGAAGCAAGGAGGAAAGGCAAAGGCAAGTCTGAGGAAGCTATTGCTGCACAGGGTATGACGAGAACTGGCAGAGTTTATACCCCTGAGCACTTGGCCGAGTCTAGAAAGCAGGCCAACAGTCGTCCTCCCATCATTGAAACAGGTTCTGATGATTAATGGAGAAAGATACAAGCTAAGGAGTATTCAGTCCTCGACTAATTGAACAAGACGCCAGCTCAGATATCCATCCTCTCTCTGTTACAAAATTCTGAAAATCACAGGAATGCTTTGCTAAGGGTGTTGAGTGAAGCATACGTGCCTGACAATATCACCAGCGGGGAAATGGCCAATATGGTAGGCCAAGTGCTGGAGAGCCATAAGATCACTTTCCATGAAGATGAGCTACCGCTTGAGGGGCTAGGGCACAATAAAGCACTACACATCACTGTGCAATGTGAGGATCATTTCATCACAAGGATCCTAATTGATGGGGGTTCCAGCCTCAATATCTGTCCGCTAGTCACGCTCAAGAAATTGGGCAAAAGTCTACATGAGATAAAGGAAGGAGAGATCAACGTAAAAGCCTTCGATGGTTCGCAGAGATCTACCATGGGGGAAATCACTTTGTGCTTGCAAATGGGACCAACTTGGTTTAACGTAGATTTCTAAGTGATAGATGTGCCCGCATCCTACAACTTACTGTTGGGACGACCTTCGATCCACGCGGCTGGGGCCGTGGCATCAACCTTACACCAAGCTGTGAAGTTCGAATGGAACCATCAAGAGGTAATCATTCATGGCAACGGTAGCAACCATATCTACGGTCGCCAGACCTTTCCGATCATCGATGGAAGGAGAAAGTTGGGCCGAGTCGTGATGGCGCCCAACGACGGGGTTAGGCAAGCAAACAATAATTACACCAAGTGATACCTTTTCCATCTAGTTAAACAATCAAAGATTCCCAAATTTATAACGACAAACATGATATTAGCCTCGAACGGAAGTGAAATCCTGGAAGATACAAGCTGAAATAAAATGCACACATAGATATACATCCCAAAACCCCAAAATATAAATATACACTACGCGTGTGTGCTAGGAACTAGTGTCACGAGTGTCATGGGCAACTACTGAATATACAATGAGTACAATATATAGAGAGTCTCCATCTGAATGAAATGAGCGGAGAAATGTAACAAGAGAGCTCTAGGGTGCTGCTAGGAAGTCGCCGAGAAAGCAGCTCACCGAGAAGTATGACCACGGTATCAATATCTAGCGCTGGCCTGATAGTCAGACGTGCCAGCCTCTGGACCTGTACAGTCAAGTACAGAAAAGAAAATAAAGTGCAGCATGAGTACATATTAAATAAATATTTACCCAGTGAGTATTCCGCCTAAACTCAAAGAAGTAGTGACGAGAGGTAGACTCGATACTCACTAGGATCTAACATGTGATAAAATATGATGAAATACATTAGGCATGTTAGGGAAATAAGCAACAAGTACATATACTGAAAGCAGAGAAAATCCAAACAACTACTGAACTTAAACAATAAAGCACCTTCAAGAGTAAGACCACCGAATGAAACATAAATCACAAATTCTTTGAATCCGCCGTGGCGTACGACCCGCTCCCTTATATTTCACAATTAAATTTTGAATACGCCGTGGCGTACGGCCCGCTCCCTTATATTTCACAATTTCATTTCAAATCCGCCGTGGCTTACGGCCCGCTCCCTTATATTTCACAATTTCATTTCAAATCCGTCGTGGCGTACGACTCGCTCCCTTATATTTCACAATTTCATTTAAAATCCGCCGTGGCGTACGCCCCGCTCCCTTATATTTCACAATTTCATTTCAAATCCGCTGTGGCGTACGACCCGCTCCCTTATATTTCACAATTTCATTTCAAATCCGCCGTGGCGTACGGCCCGCTCCCTTATATTTCACAATTTCATTTCAAATCCGCCGTGGCGTACGGCCCGCTCCCTTATATTTCACAATTTCATTTCAAATCCGCCATGGCGTACGACCCGCTCCCTTATATTTCACAATTTCATTTCAAATCCTCAGAAGATCAACATGATACAGAAACATAATTTCGTAGGAAATATAGCATTACAATAAATCATAAGAGCATTTCAACAAAAAGAAAGAAACATATTTAAGGCATTGCATGGAAACATACAAGGCAGGATGTGGGCCTAACTACCCGGACATAACAATAATAGCTGCTACGTACGGACTCTCGTTACTTGGTGCGTACGTAGCCTCCAAACAAGTTACACATAGCATATATATCACCTATGGGGACAATTCCCTCTTACAAGGTTAGAAAGGAGACTCACCTCGTGTCAAATCTACCCCTCGGACCACAATTGCGCCCGAAACTCCGAATTCTATACCCGAGGACTCGCAACTAGTCAAAAGATATATAATAACAAAAATGCATGTACAATGTGATAACCCATCTTATTAGTTAATCAATAAAATTGCCATTCTTCAAGAATTCACAATTTCCAACTCCGGCTTCTCATGGCCAAATTTCGGAAATTTTCGAAGGAATGAACTACCCGAAGCCTAAGGATCGTAATTACATAATTTATTTAGGAATTTTTTGCTAAAAATGAAGTTTCACTATTTTTCCCAAAACCCCACATTTTTCTATCAATTACTATGAATTTTAAGATAATTGGAAAAAGATTTATTTGAATTTGATGTTAAAAGTCATGAAAAACAGACTATGAATCACTTACCTTGATGAGTTTGAACTTGGGCAGTCCTTTCCCTAGCTTGGAGGAGCTCTAGTGGAGGTTGGGTATTGAATAATGAAGAAGAATCCCGTAATTGGACATTTAAGTACTGCCCAGGAAAACATTCACTGCGATCGCGACACCAGGCCTGCGATCGCGAAGGCCAACTGGCCGGACCTCTGCGATCGCGGCAGAGGTCCTGCGATCGCGAAGAACAATTGGCAAGACCTCTACGATCGTGGTAGTGGTCCTGCGATCGCGTAGAACAAACTCACCCGGCCCAGATGCTACTCAGTGTGATCACAAGAAACGGGCTGCGATCGCGAAGGTGTGGAACCCATACCTCTGGGATCGCAATCGGGAAGCTGCGATCGCATAGAGCAATCGACAGCCCAGCAAAATCCTTCTCCGCGGTCGCAACCCACCTTCTGCGATCGCAGAGAAGGAAACCAAACAGCATATTTTCTTGTTTTCTAACTTAGCTCTCGGAGGTCCAAAACACACCCGAGCCTCTCGGGACCCCGTCCAAAAGCACCGGCATGTCTGCATTCGTGATACGGACTCGCTCAAACTCTCGGAACATGAAAAACAACAACGGAACTCGAAATCAAACCCCAAAACCAAATTAATCAAACTTAAGAACTTTGAAATTCTAGAATTCACTTCAACGCGCCGAACCGGCCTAAACTACTCGGAATGACTTCAAAATTTGCAGACAAGTTATAAATGACACAACGGAACTATTCCCGGTCTCGGAATTTCAATCGGACCTCGGGAACATAAAATCACATTCCAAACCAAATTTCAAATTCTATGAGATTTCTCAAAACTTCATTAACTCCAATTTTTCCTCATTTTATCCGAAACCAATCAAATCAAGTCCGTTTTACACCAAATTTCACAGATAACTTATATAACAGATATTGAACCTGTTCCGGGCTCCAAAATCATAATACGGGCCCGACAGCACAGGTTTCACATCAAGGTTCATTTTCATAAGCCTTTAATATTTTCATAAAACAATTTTCTTTAAAAATTCATTTCTCGGACTTGGGTCCTCGGAATTCGATTCCGGGCATACGCCCAAGTCCCATATTTTCCTACGGACCTTCCGGAACCGTCGGATCACGGATCCGGGTCTGTTTACCAAAAATGTTGACCAAAGTCAACTTTATTCAATTAATTATCACAAATTTAACTCTTAATCGAGTTTTTCACACAAAGGCTTCCCTGCTACGCGGCCGGGCTGCGTGCACACATCAAGGTGAGATTAATGGAGGTTTTCGAGCCTCGGAACACAGTCCAAATTAGATGCACATAAGATGACCCCTTTTAGGGTCATCACAATCTCCCCCTCTAAAACAAATGTTCGTCCTCGAACGGACGTAGAATCGTACCTGAAGTGCCGAATAGCTGTGGATACCTGCCCCGCATGTCCTCCTCGGACTCCCAAGTCGCCTCACCGACTGGTTGGCCCCTCCACTGGACCTTTACGGCAGAAATTCTCTTAGACCTCAACTGGCGGTCCTGCCTATCAATAATAGCGATTGGCTCCTCCTCGAAGCCCAACTTCTCTTCTAACCGAATAGTGCTGAAATCAACCACGTGAGAGAAATCGGCATGATACCTCCGGAGCATGGATACATGAAATACCGGATGTACTCTCGATAAGGCAGGAGGTAGAGCGAGCTCATAAGCAACCTCCCCAACTCACCTCAACACCTCGAAAGGGCCTATAAACTTGGGGCTTAGCTTGCCCGTATTCCCGAATCTCATAACGCCCTTCATCGGCGAAATCTTCAACATAACCTTATCTCCCTCCATAAATGCTACATCACGCGCCCTCTGATCCGCGTAACTCTTCTGTCTGGACTGAGCTGTATGGAGCCTTTCCTGAATAATCTTCACCTTTTCCAAGGCATTTCTCACCAGATCTGTACCATATAGCTTGGCCTCGCTAGGCTCAAACCACCAGATCGGAGAACGACATCGCCGACCATATAAAGCTTCGAATGGAGCCATCTCGATGCTGGACTGATAACTTTTATTGTATGCAAACTCTGCCAAAGGCAAGAACTGGTCCCATTGACCACCAAAATCAATCACACAAGCCCTGAGCATATCGTCCAAAGTCTGAACTGTACGCTCCGACTAACCATCAGTCTGAGGGTGAAATGCTGAGCTGAGATCTATCTGAGTGCCCATCTCACTGTGCAATGCTCTCCAAAAGTGCGAGTTGAACTGAGGACCTCGATCTGATATAATGGACACCGGCACACCGTGCAACCGGACTATCCCCCGAACATAAATCTGAGCCAGCCTCTTCGTAGAATAAGTAGTAGCCACAGGAATGAAATGCGCCAATTTGGTCAACCTATCCACAATGACCCAAACCGCGTCAACCTTCCGCAAAGTCTGAGGCAACCCAACAAAAAGTCCATGGTGATGCGCTCCCACTTCCACTCAGGAATGGGCATATGCTGAAACAAGCCTTTTGGCCTCTGGTTATCGTACTTGACCTGCTGACAATTGAGACACCTAGCCACAAACTGCACAATATCTTTCTTCATCCGCAACAAAAACAAATATAGCAACGATTCACAATATTCAAGTCAACAATAAGAAACCAATCATCCCAGCAAGGGAAACAACTATAACCAATCTCGCCTAAACAATTAGCATCACGAAATAAAACTCAGCTTGAACAAATGCCCAATAATAGGCAACATCAAGAAAATACCATCAACATGGATGATTATAAAACTAGACCTAAGTAGCACTTAAGGGACAATCTTATAAATCACAATATACGACTCACATGCATGCTTGGCACCAACATATAGATATTCCAATTACGGCTAAACAATTATAGGGCCAGATAATACTAATTCTAGTCAATTAGGCAGTTTATGAAGGAAATATAACATGATGGTAGAGGAGGTAAACTATCCAGTAAAGTAAATTAAGATCAAATAAACAACAAAGGGAAACTAAAGGCAAGAAAATCTAATTTAAGCAGGAAGAGATGAAACTAGCAGCCAGAAACTCGGTCATAACAATTACAACTTGATACACAGGAAAATATAAGAACCTAAGAATCCTAAAAGGACAACCTATTTGCAAATAAGTCCGAGTACGCACTCGTCACCTCGCGTACACGGCTACAATCAACATAGAAGACTCAAATCCTAAGGGGTATTTTCCCCACACAAGGTTAGGCAAGATACTTACCTCGAAGTCGACAACCCGGTACTCCAAAATGAACTTCTCGGGCGAAATGACCTCCGGACGGCTCAAAATCAACTCAAACAACTTCAAAGTACACATAAAACGTATAAGGAACTATTCCGGATAATAAAGTTTCGATCTTTACAAAAATATAAAAATCGACCCAAACGTCGACCACCGGGCCCGCACCTCAGAACCCGTCAAATTTTACAAAATCCGAATACCCATTCCAATACGAGTTCAACCATACAAAATTTATCAAATTCCGATATCATTTGGTCCCTCAAATCATGATTTTTCATTTTAGAAATTATCTTTCAAAACCCACATTTTCCTCAACTCAAAACACAAATTAAATAGTGAAAATAAAGATAAAGTCATGGAATATATTTGGGTTGAAGATCACTTACCCATTCGATTTGTGTGAAACATCCTCAAAGAATTACCAAGAACCGAGCTCTAGAAGTCAAAATGTGATCAAAATGGTTTAACCCTCGATTTTGAAAAATATAAACTGTCTGCCTGCATTTTAGGCATTGCGATCGCGAGAAATTTCATGCGATCGCGTAGAGGAAAATGTTACTGGCCAAAAAAGATTCTATGCGTTCGCGAAGGAAGATATGCGATCGCATATAAGAAAATTACTTGCTGCCGCAACGCCACACTACGCGATCGCGAACTAAGGAATGCGATCGCGTAAAGGAAATAACTTGAAGCCCAAAATGAAATCACTATGCGAACACATGCTGAGGGAGGCGAACGCGAATAAGAAGAAAGTGGACTTACACGATCTCTAAATTGTCCATGCGAACGCAATGCAGGAAGGACTGGGCGGGTCAGAGTAACACTATGCGATCGCATCTATAACCAGAAAACAGAACCAGTAGTGAAAAATAAGGAAAATTAACTTGAAGCCCAGCGAAACGCACCCGAGGCCCCCAGGACCTCGTCTAATCACACAAACACGTCATATAACCTACCACAGACTCACTCGGGGTTTCAAATCAGATAAAACAACACCAAAATGACGAATCAAACCAAAAATCAAACTTATGTATTTTCAAATCTTCAAATATCAATACTCGTGTCGAAACCTATCAATTCAACCCGGAATGAAGTGAAATTTTGCAGATAAGTCCCAAACAACACAATGGACCTAAATCCATTCTTGAAATCCCGTTCTGATCCCGATATCAAAATTTCACCTATCGGCCAAAATTGCCGAAATTCTAACCTTCGCCAAATTACCTCAAATTGCTCTATGGACCCCCAAAACTAATTCCGGACACGCGCCTAAGTCCAAAATCACCATACGAAGTTGCTGACATCACCTAAAACTCATTTCGAGACCGTTTAAACAAAAGTCAAACCTACGGTCAACTTCCATCACTTAAGCTTCAAAAAATTGAATTTTTCCTCCCAACTCGACTCCGTATACTCAATGTGAAGCTGTTCATGACCTTATGTCACCAAATGGAGTTTAAATTTTCAAAACGACCGCTCGGGTCATTACAAGAGGGAAACCCTCGAGGAGATCCATGCTCAAGGTTTCGATATCACTTATGACATAGAAAAGGCCAAAGGTTTTGATGCCAATGCTAAGGCACTGGACCCCTCCGACGATATGATGACGCCAGGAGTGAGAGTGGGTTCGAGAGCGGTAGGGACCCCGATGGAGAAGAAGCTGCCCCCGGGGAAAATTAGGACCTTAGGATTTTTCATTTTGATCTTATATATAAAGATCTCGTTTCTTTCTAACTTGTCTTTATTTCATTTTCTGCGTTATGAAAATTTTGTTTCATTTATTCCTTATGAAAATTTCGTCCATAAGTTCAAGGCACAGGAAATTTTATCGAAGCCGGATTAGTGTAGTTTGTATAGTCGAGTGAGTACTTGCTCAAACTCGAAGTAGGGTGACACTTAGGTTCTAGTTGAGTGAGGGATGATTTCTCAAACTCAAAAAATAAAATTCCCCTTAGTATCTTGCATTAGGCCGATATGGCCTTTGTAGAAAAGAATGGATTTTTTCCCCTTCTCGGTTTGAAAAGTTTTATACAAATTTTGTTATGCCTTAGCATGAAACAATGAATTTGTTCAAGTGCTAGAACAATTCTGTACCCACTAGGGTTTTCGAGGATTGATATTATCGAACCCCTTGTTTTGTAATGCCTGAGCATGAAATAAAGAATTTGTTCGAGAGTTTGAATAATATTGCACCCATTAGGGTTTGTTGAGGGTCGATATTATCGAAACCCTTAGTAATTTAGCCGAGTGTAGGCTTTTTAACCGGTTTTCTAAAATATTCAAAGGCCTATTTTGTAATGGAAATCAGACGTTTTCGAATCATGTTAATTTGGTCGCAACCATTTTAGCTTGGGATTTGCCTCTCGGGCTTGTTTTCCCGCTATACTTCGAACTTGTTCGAAGTTTCATCCGAGTGGGGAAACTGTGGCCTATAAAATTTGAGGATTGCCTTTTTAAGGCCTTACGATCTTGAGGTTTTGATAGTTCGATCACGTCTATTTTTTGGACGGCAGTCCCCTAGTGTAGGGTTAGTTGTTCAAACTTCAGTTGTGATCAGCCCTTAAGCCTGTTTGCACAATTAATCAAGAGTATGAAATTGTAAAGTAAAATTTTTCTAAGGCATGAAATATTCGGCAAGGAAAAAATACTTTTCTTAAAAGATGATTATACATGCATACATGTTAGGGCTCGGGTAACCTACATGGGCACGACTCATTCGACTATTTGGCCGTTATAAAATTTACCTATCGAAACCCTGTTGACACGAAGTACTTTTCTTGCAACAAAGTTGGCATTTTGAGGGTGATGCCCCCCAATATTCAAGGTTGATTTAAAAGAAGCCTTGGATACTGTTGAATAGCTCTAAGTTAGCACGGACAATGGTTGCCTCATTAAACACCTTGCCGGATAAACCCATTTGGGAGAAAAAACGATCTAAGGGAAAAAGCGTGCAATGCGTGCTTGTATACTAAGGACTTTGTGTTGAATAATCCCTCGATGCCATCTATCGAACACCTGCAATTGGTTAATATAAAACATAAATGTAAATGGAGAAGGTCGTACCTTAGCAGTGATATCGTTTGAGGAATGATATGTTCCAATCATTTGGTAAGTGCTCGCCGTTCAGTGTGCCGATCTTGTAGGATCCTTTTACGATGATGTCGAGGACGTGATATGGTCCCTCCCAGTTTGGGCCAAGTTTTCCTTCGTTCGGGTTTCGAGAGTTGAGGGTGACTTTTCTCAAAACTAAGTCCCCGATTTTAAAGTGTCAAAGATTGGCTCTTCGGTTGTAATACCTTTCGATCTGCTGATTCTGTGCGGCCATTCGAACAAGGACGGCTTCCCATCTTTCATCTAGAAATTCAAGGCTTGTATTCATAGCCTCGTGATTTGACTCTTCCGTTGCATACTGAAACCTGAGGCCAAGTTCTTTAACTTCGACCGGGATTAGAGTTTCGGCACCATAGACTAACGAGAATGGTGTTGCCCCCGTACTGGATTTCAACATTGTACGATACGCCCAAAGGAACTCGATTAGTATCTCTCTCTATTTTCCTTTAGCGTCAGTCAATCTTTTCTTTAGATTTTGAATGATGGTCTTGTTTGCGGATTCCGCTTGTACGTTCCCACTAGGATGATATGGTATTGATAAAATTCTTTTAATCTTGTGGTCTTAGAGAAATTTTGTCACTTTGATGCCGACGAATTGCTTCCCATTGTCGCATACGACCTCGGCAGGCATCCTGAATCAACATATAATGTGGTCCCATATGAAGTCTATGACTTATTTTTCTCTAACTTTTTCGAAGGCCTGTGCTTCAACCCACTTAAAAAAATAGTCAGTCATAAACAAAATGAATTGAGGTTTACCCGGGGTCGATGGGAGAGGGCTGAAGATGTCCATTCCCCATTTTTTGAACGACCATGTGGATAAGACTGGGTGGAGTTTCTCCCTGAGTTGGTGAATCATCGGCGCGTACCTTTGACATTTGTCGCAATTTTGAACAAACGCTTTTGTATCCTTTTCCATACCGGAATAATAGTATCCTACTATGATGACTTAGTGAACCAATGACTCGGCACCATAATGAATTCCGCAAGTGTCTTCGTGAATTTCCCATAGGACGTAGTCGGTGTCTCCTGGTCACAAACATATCACCAACGGTCCATCGAACATTCTCCTATACAATGTTCCATCCTTGGCCAATGTGAACTGTGCGGCCTTCGTGCGTAGAGTTCTCGATTCCTTAGGATCCGATGGAAGCTTCCTGTTCTTTAGGTATTCGATATACTTATTCCTCCAATCCTAGGTTGTAGAGTTTATTTTGACGTGGACTTCTTCGATTACTGACCGTGAAAGTTGTACGAGAGTCCCCGAGATAAGTTCGTCTTCGACCGATGTCCGCGAGATAAGTGTTTTCCTAAGCTCGGGAGTTAATCCTGTGCCCAGGTATACCTTTCGTTCGGGCAGGTTGTTTACCTTGAAAATGGTAATGACAATTATATTTGATTTTGTGGTTCTAAAACTATGTGATCTATTTTAATACTAGTTGTTAGGCAATAGATGCTAAGTGTAAGTAAGGAAAATAAGATATGCAAACCAAACTATTACTAGGTTGGGCCTCGAGCTTGCTGAGGCAGGATCCCGATATTCAATTATGACACTGAGTGTGGGGTGATCGATGAAGATATAGCAATACTGGGGGCCTCGAGGATGACCCTTTATGATCAATAATGAGCAATAAATGAAGAACAATTAATGATACTAATAAATGGAAAGCAATAAATCTATAAAGCAATGGTTGATAACGTTTTGGTAAATGAGCAGAGAATGTTCTTGTTATATTGAATATAATATGTGTTACAAAATGACAAGGGTACCCTTTCTATAGGAGGGGCGAATCACAACATAGTACATGTATAATTGTTACAGAAGAAACACTATTGGTACAACTATTTAATGTCTTATTACGGTTTTGTACTATTCTTGCCGATTTGGTCAGCGCTAACCACGTGTCCTCGGGAGTTTTCCGCCTTTCCATGATGGTCGTTGATTTGTACTGCCTCAAGGTCGAGCACAAGGAACCTTTGATATGTTCCCTCTGATTCGAGCTTCGAACTATGCTCCGAACTTTTCGAGATCAGGCGTGGAATGCTACGATGGCCTCAAAATCGGGCTCTTCGATTTTCGCCGTATACAAATAGTCCCCGCGTTTCTTAGAATGAAATAATAAGAAACAATATTCAATTCTTGCCTCTTCGATTTCCCCATTATGACGTCAGCCACGTGATATCATTAAATCATGTGACAGAAGGATTGTACAGTGGTCGCTACCAGCACGGTTCTCGAAAAGCCCTCGAAGATGTGACGCTAGCCACGTCTATTTTCCAAAGCATTCTTTGCCTGCATCTTCAAAGATAAGGACTGGGGGTCGATGAGCCGGTTTGTTTGAGTCAGGACCTCGGACCTCATCCTTGCCGAGAAGAGGCCATTCCCTGAGGAATGGAATATGAGACGTGAGTGTTGCTACACCGAGCATGTTTTATCGTCTGAAAGCCATTCTTTCCATCTTTGAATTAACTCCTTTCTTTTTGACCCGATTCTCTTATGACTGTATAGCCACCGTGTGGTTCCCCGGCGCGGTCAAGGACCTTCCAGTATGGGTCAAACTCTTGGACTTCGCATCCCCATATAACAAGCGCGTTAGGCGTGATTTGGCCAAGACGCGATGGCAGGCCAAAAACCACGGTATGCCCTTACCTCTCTTACTTCTAAGTTCCTTATAAGTAGATATCTCGGCGTTATGTTTGATATTTCATGTCTATGCAGGCCTTGGGGAAACCGTTTCGATGAGACCAACTCCTCCTAGCGAAGAAGCGACCCAAAAACCCGCCAAGGACAAAAAGAAGAAGAAAGAGATGCCGACGAAGTCTCTAAAACAAAAGAAACCTAAGGCTCAAAATCCTAATACCAATGCCACGATCTTGGCTTCAGCAGCTACAGAAAGTCTTCGTATGAAGACGAAGATGATGACAGTTTCCCTTTGGTACAAAGGGCAAGACGAAATGTTGATGCTTCGAAAGTTGTTGGGTAGAAGACTGCCGAGTCGGAGGCGGTCGATGCGGACCCACCTAACATTTAGGAGAAATTCGAGGAGGGTGTGGGTGCAGTCCCCGAGTCAACCGTTGGTCAGGATACGGTTTGTGCCGATGAGTCCTTGGTTGGCGAGTTCGGAGGGACCAACTCTGAGGCTCTTCGAGGGCATGAGGAAGCCCCTATAGAGGTTGATGCCATAAACGATCTCCAATCAGGCCAATCATTTTTGCCAGGGGAAATACGGGATGTCAAGAATAGGGAAGCTCCCGATGTAGGGGCATCCTAGAGAGAGGACAATTTGTTCAAATATTACTTTGTCGGTGTTGAGGAGGATGCCGATCTCGATGGCCCCATCGCTCTCGAGAAGGCTGAGAGGCTCCAAAAATAGGTGATCTTTTTGACACAACCTTTGTGTTTTAAGTTTTGACCCTTGTCTCTCTAATTTATTTCCTTTGCGCTGTTGGTCACAAAATTGTGTGACCAGGCTTTTTCCAAGCTACAAGATGAGCTTACTCATTGTGAGAAAGAGCTCGAGAAACTCATGTCGGAGTTGAATGAGCTGAAGACTTTATTTTCCCGAAAGGAAGAGGAATTGATCGACCTTTGCGCAAGCTCGGAGAAGGCGCTTCAGGAGCGGGCCAACTTTATCGAGCAGGTAGTTTGGTATTCATGAGTTTTGTATTTTATCATCATAACTTGGTGTTTATTACTTTGACTCAACACTTGCAGATTGAGCAAAAGGATGACCCAGTGGGGCAGCTTCGGGAAGAGATTGCGGCCAAATAAGTCAAGCTCCTCGAGCTAAAGCGGCAATGGTAGCGTGGCCTCAGAGAGGGATAGTCTTCTGGAAGAGTTGGCTTCGACTCAGGGTCTTCTTCGGGTTCTCAAGAGGAGGCTCACAAATTTGAAGTGCTCCATGGTGAGTCGGCTGCCGCATTATCCGAGGTCAAGTCTGAGGCTAATGCATTCGTATCCTCGTACAAAGATGATGCTTCCACCGCAAACAATCGATCCAGGGAGATATCAGAAGAGGCCGAGCTTAAACTAGCTCGCGACATTGCTCATGCTAGTTTCGAAGCTCGGAGATAGGGCTTCTAGGAAGTGCATACCAAGGGTTTCGATCTTTCTGGCGAGATCGAAGAAGCCAAGTCCTTAGAAGAGGAATTGCAATTTTGAATACTTCAGACGAGGGCTCCGCAAGCGACTGGGGAAGTAGCGGAGATGAAGAATATGCCACTTTTGCTCTTTTTGTTTCTTCTTTTGTACATGGGCTCCGCATGGGAGTATTGTAAATGTTCTTCTGTAATACTTTTGGAATGCAAAAGATTCTCTTATTCAATTTCTTCAATGTTTGACCTTTAATGTTTATGTAAAACTTCAAATTTGAATTTAATTCCTTCCAGCTCGATCTTGGAGTGACAGAGACCCTCGAGGTCGGGCTATTCTGATCTCAATCTCACACCTTCCCGAGGTTGGGTTGGTAAAGGGTCGATTTGACTCCTCGATCCCTTGAACATTGTAATGTAACGTCATTCTCATGACATGGCCATGAAGTGACCGAGGTGGCTCCGTCGGTACATTTCCCAAAAAGTCATAATTGTCTTGTAAGAGCTGATTGGCTATCAAAATAACTAAATAGTCACCGCTCTTCTTATATATATCTGCTTTCCTTTCATTGAGGGCTTTGCTGCAACTAACTTTCCTTAAAGAGTTCCTCTTCTTACGTCAACTCCTCTGCCATTTTAGTTTAAAGGTTTTGCCTGAGTTTTCATCTTCTTTTCCTTGTTTCAAAGGAGTCATGGCTGACATGCCCATATCCACTCACCAGGAAGTGGAAAGTTCATCTCTACCTACTGCCTGGTCGGTGGTACACCGTCGGTGTTGGGCGAGCTAACGTTGAATTATTTCGTCTTTAGGAGAGACTTTACGCTAAAGAGACCTCTCGATGTTCCGGGCCATCGAGAGCATGCCTCGAGGTTCATTTGATCAATATAAGAGGGACACCTCGAGGCGGTGAGGAGAGATTGCAGATGGGGAAAAAAGGTGATGTTGTAGATACCTCCGGGGAAGAGAATATTATGACCCATGTAGAGGGGTTCCTGAGCGGGTATACATACCCCTTTACGTTTGGTCCTCTTGACCGGCTCGTACTCGATTTTTGTCAGAGAAATCGAATTACTTTGGCTAATATCCATTCATCTTTCTGGCGGATCGTGCTGATGATGAGGTTTTATCCCAAAAAAGACGAGCTCAAGTTCACCCTTAGCCATCTTGTTAGATGGTATCGACCTTTGCATTATCTAGGTCTAATCACGCTACGACACCGATCCACCAAGCCCTTTATTGCCAATGATGACGAGGACAGGGATCGAGGGTGGATGAGTCGGTTTGTCCGAGCGAGGACCGTTGATATTAATCCTGGCAGAGTTCCTGCCCTTCCCCGAGAAATGGAATTTAAAGCGTAAGTGACACGCCATACTTTATCTTTTTTGTTCTTAGTGGAGTTAGACTCTATAAGAACATTTCCTTTCTTCATTGGCAGCGATCCTGTGGATGCCAAATGAGGTCCCAGATCTTATGGGCTGGGCCCGAAAACTAGCAGCCTCTTCGACTTATGAAGAGCACAAATGGAGAGATTTGGCGAAGGGCAAATGGGAAGTTAAGCACCATGGAATGTGCCACGTAGTCCTTCTCTCGAAGAGTACTTCCCTTTACGTACACACTTTCTTTGCTGCAGGTATCAGTGAGTTTACTGAGGTGATACCGTGCCCCTTTGAGGGGAAGGAAGGACCTTCGACTTCCGATCGAAGAAAAAACAATAAGAGGAAAAGATTCTCGGATGACGATGGTACTCATAGTGGAGCAAGACCTGCCCGGGGGCGTGGGGAGGATGTAGCTAGTAATGGAAATGCCATTTTTATCGGTCGGTTTATGGATTGTAATATAACCAAAGGGGATGGCTCCACTTTGATTGCTCGGACAGAGAGATCTCTCGACACAGCTAATCCTGCTGAACCCGAGGTCTCTTGCCTCGGGGGAGATGTTCCACAAGAGGGGACGAGCGAGGACCCCTTACCACCTTCTTCTCCCTTTGAAGGTACTTCAAGGGATGTTCGGGGCCAGGGGCCGCCTAGATCAAGTGGAGTCCCGAGTGATCACGTCCCCTTACTCGGTGGTTCAACTGAGACCGATGAGACTAGACCAGTAGACGCTTACTCGACCTTCGAGGAGGCTTAGCGACTCAGTTTTGTGGTGAGCTTCGGTGATTTTTAGGCTTTTTAGCTTTGCATTTTCATCCTTTTAACTGAACCTTCTTTTTCCTAGGCCTTCGACAAACTTAAGTCCGAGCTGCTTCGCTGTGAGGCTAGGTTGCGAAAAGCTTTGGATGGGGAGAAATCTCTCAGGCTTCTTTGTGACAAGAAGGCAAGAGAGTTGATATACCTTCGATCAGAGTTGGATCAAGGTCATGATTTTGAAGGCAACCTCAAAAAATAGGTAACCTTTATTTTTAGGGAATACAGGCTTCTTCCCCTATCTTTGGAAACTAACGTTTCGGTATCTCAGTTAAAGAGAAAGACAAAGAAGTTGGAACGCCTTCGGGGTGAAGTTGATCAGGTTAATTCTAAACATATTTAATTGAGTCACATATAGATGCTCACATTGCGGCCAAAAGGAACGCTTTGGCTATGGCCTCCACCCTCGAGATATAACTTTGCAATGCTCGAGAAAGCCACCTGCTTCAAACGAGCAAGATTGCTAAGCTTCAGATATACCTTATGAATATGAAGGCCGAGGTCGTGGATGCTCGAGCCGAGGCCAAAGAGGTCCGGGCGAAGGCCGATATGAAGGTGGACATCTATTTGAATGATGCTGCTGAAGCTCGTATGAAGTTGAGGGAGGCTTCCGATCGAGAGAGACTAAGCAATGATTATGCCCGATGCAAATCCTGGAGAGAAACCCTCGAGGAGATCCATGCAAGGGGATTTGATCTCTCGGAGGAGATAGAGCAGGCCAAGGCGGATGAGTTCGACGCCAAGTTCCTTGCTTATGATGATGAAGACAATGAAGAAGAGGCCGATGAGGGAGCTGGTCCCAATGAAGCCAATGGAAGCACAGTCCCCGAGTGAGGGAAGATTGAGTCCCCGAGAGTAGATTAGATTTATTCTTTCTGATTCCTAGTATAAGTCTCTCTGTGAGAGTGTTGTAAATGTATCTTCGTATCATTTCACATATAAAAAGAAACCTTTTGGTTTTCCTTTTGTATAAACTTCCACTTGCTTGTGTCTTTGTTTTCTATTTTGAATTTTGATGCTTGCCGATGGTTAGTCCGATGAGGAGGACTTTGAGATGAAATCCTTGGGGTTTTGTGCTTGACGAGCATTTGGTAATAGTTGATAGCTAACCGTTTAGTGCTCAGTCTTCGAGTCAAGTTTTGACTCGAGCTCATCGACCCTTAGGTTTTTAAATCGGCCCTGAGGCTCTTTAGGCTGGCCCTTAGGCTCTTACGCATTGGCCCTTAGGCTCTTTTAGATCGGCCCTGAGGCTCTTTAGGCTTGCCCTTAGGCTCTTACGCATTGTCCCTTAGGCTCTTTTAGATCGGCCCTGAGGCTCTTTAGGCTGGACCTTAGGCTCTTGCACATTGGCCCTTAGGATCTTTTAGATCGGGTCGATGCGACCTCTAATACGACTATAGTTTCCCCTCGTTACAGCCTTTTTGAAATTTTTGTGTTCGTCTAGCTCTTCGACGGCTCGACAAGAGCCTCGATTATGAGTCGACGTGTGACGATGAATGAGCACCTGGGGAGGTTTGCTCGAAGGATGAATTTTTGAAGCCTTTTTATTGTTTGGAGCTGATATGATCGAAGCTCTTTTTCTTATGCCGAGGGTAGCCTGATTAACCGGTTCTTTTCAAAGTATTTGAAGGCCTGTGGTTTTATTGTGGCACTCACACCTCTCAGAGCCGCATTAATTTTTTCGGAACCTTTTGATATGAGCGTAGTCTTTATCTTTAACCATAGCCTTTTAGTCGCCAGGAGAGATAGCCTCGACGTCTATATCGAGGGTATGCCTTTTTAGGGGTCTTACAAGTTCAAATATATAGACTTGGCATTAATATCAAGGTTATTCCTTTTTATGGTATTATGACTCTAGGCATGCCTTGTTGAGGGCTTACATAGTCGATGTTGCCTTGTTGAGGGCTTACGAGCTTGAGGTTGCCTCATTGAGGTCATACAAATTTGGTGTTGCCTCGTTGAGGGCTTATGAATTTGATGTTGCCTCGTTGAGGGCTTACGAGTTCGGGGTTTCCTCATTAAGGGCTTACAAATTTGAGTTCATGAGGCTTGGTGAGCTAAAGATGATGACAATCCCCGAGTGTTAGGGAGTTTTCGGCCCTGGAGCCGTTTTTAGTGAAATTAGGAATCTTCTTTGAGGCATACATCATTTTGATGATAAAAATACTCCTTCGATTACTTTATACTAGTGTACATGTTTTCTCCATCGAGAATTCTATTATTCTACGCGGACATGGTTCATTCGACTGTTTGGCCCGATACAACATTCTCCTGTCGAGACCCTCTTTGGCATATTTTGGTTCTTTTGAGGAGGCGACCTCCTGGGGGGATGCCCGCTAGTATTTGAGGTAGATCGAAGAGAAACCTTGAAAACTTGATGAATTCTCCTTAGGTAGCATATGGATGTTGCCTCGTAAAAAACCTCGTCGATAAAACCCATTGGGGATAAGAATATGATATAAGGGAGAAAGAGCGCAACACATGCTTTAAAACCTAAGGTCTTTGAGCTGGAGGGTGCTTCAATTCCACTCAATCGAACACCTGCACATAATTTAGTATAAAACATAAATGAAAAGGTACAGGGTTTTACCTTAGTTGTGGCAGCGTTTGAACCTAGATATATTTCAATCGTTTTCTTTGAGGGCTCGGCACGGTCCTTTATTCACTTATTCGGATATAACCGAGAATATAGATCGTGGTTGCTACTTGGCTGTTTTCTTGTCTTTTGGCTCTTGCGATGTAGAAGGCGTCAGCGTCGGTGCCACGTCGTGCACCGCGAACATCTCTCTTGCTGCATGTTGTTCCTCGTACACTATTTTCACTCTATCCTTTGTTGGAAACTTCATCATTTGATAAAGGGTTTACGGCGCCGCTCTCATATAGTGTATCCATGGACTTCCGAGTAAGGCGTTGTACCTCATGTCTCCTTCGATATGATGAAACTTGGTATCTCGAATTGTACCAGTCACATTGACCGGGAGGGTGATCTCCCCTTTAGTGGTCTCTCTTGCCATATTGAATCCTTTGAGGACTCGAGAGGCGGGCACGATCTGGTCGAGCAGTCCGAGCTACTCCACCACACTCGACCTAATTATGTTGGCCGAGCTACCTAGATCAACCAGCACACATTTAGCTTGAAATTTATTCAAAAGAAAAGAGATTACCAGTGCATCATTATGAGGCTGATACAAGGTCTCGATGTCCTCTTCGCTGAATGAAAGAGCATCTTCCGGTATGTAGCTCCGAGTTTGTTTTTCCCTGGTAATGGATACTTTTGTCCGCTTGAAAATGGGTCCTTACGGGGCGTCGACCCATCCATTGATCATATGGATGATGTGTTGTGGTTCTTCCAATTCATTTTTTCTGTTCTCCTTTCTTTCCCGAAATTGGTTCTTAGCTCGATCAGTTAGGAATTCTCGAAGGTGCCCTTCGCTGATCAGTCGGGCTACCTCCTCTTGGAGCTGTCTACAGTCTCGGTCCTATGACCGTGAGTGCCATGGTACTTGCACACCAAGTTGGGGTTCCTCTGTTAAGGATCTGATAGGATGGGTTTTTGCCACCTGGTATCCTTGATTTTACCTATGGCCGATACGATGTCCGATACATCGATGTTGAAGTTATATTCAGATAACCGGGGTGCCTCTATTGGTCCATTGTGCCTATGGAATCCTTATTTGTTCGTGAGTCCCCGGGAACCTTGACCTCGATCCGTCCTTTGATCATTTCGAGGTATATTTTGCCTTGAGGGGTTTCTTCGATCTTCGACGTATGTTTGATACCTTTCTTGTTCGGCCTTGTTTCTCTTTCTGGAAACCTTGATTCGTTTGCTAAGAGCCTTCTAGGATACACCGAGCCCGAGGGTGCTCCTAGTTGGTCGTCTTCGACCATGATCTTCGATTGATACCTGTTGTGTACATCCACCCAAGTCACGGCGGGGTACTCAACCATGTTCCACTTCAGTTGTTTCGAAGCTATCGAGCTTCGTTCGTTCAAGCCCTGAGTCAAGGCTTGCACTGCCCAGTCGTCGGAGACTGGTGGTAATTCCATTCGCTCCATCTGAAAGAGAGACGAATTCCCTTAGCATCTCGTTTTCTCTTTGTTTGATTTTCAAGACATCAGACTTCCTCGTTGCAAGTTTGATGGCACCGACGTGTGCCTTTACAAAAGAGTCTGTCAACATGGCAAACGAATCCATTGAGTTTTGGGGGTAGGTTATGATACCACATCATGGCCCCCTTCGATAATGTTTCTCCAAACTTTTTTAACAAGACATATTCAATCTCGTCGTCCTTTAGGTCATTTCCCTTTACAACACAAGTGTAAGCAGTGATGTGCTCGTTGGGGTACGTGGTCCTGTTGTACTTCTGGATATCAGGCATTCTGAATTTCATTGGGATGGGCCTCGGAGTCACACTTGACATGAATGGTTTCTGCACGAACTTCTTTGAATCTACACCCTTTAGAATAGGGGGTGAGCCCGGAATCTGGTCGACCCTTGAGTTATAGGTCTCTACCTTTTTGTCGTTAGCTTCTATTTTCTTTTCTCCTGATTCAGTCCTTTTAGTAAGGTCCTCGAGCATCTTCATGATAGCGGGGTCTACTGCTGACCCGTTATTACTCGATCTTTCCGGCGCCTGCTTGACTTGAGGAGTTGCTTCCGGTGCTGCTGTGCTTGGAGTTGTTTGTTCACTTTGTAGCTGAGCAATAGCCACCTGATGCGCTTGTAACATCTCAAAAATGATATGAAGGCTAACTTGTCTTTCCTCCCGAGCTAGACTTTTCTGCGCTTCTTGCTGGTTTTCCCAGCGTACACTTCCGTCGGTATGAGAGATTATATCGACATGTTGGGCGTTGCGTGAGCCCACATCCACGGGGATTGGTGCTGGTGCCATACTAGGGTTTCGTAGTGGTACACGGGCGCCTGAAGAAACTACACCATTCTCTTTGTGATCCTCAAGACCGTTGTTTTCATGTGCATTCACTGAGTTTGACATTTTTTAACCTGAAATCAAAGATTCTTGGACAAGAAAACATGTGAAGAATAACTTATGTTTTCCGAAAACCAACACTAAACCAATCACTATTATTTTAGTCCCACGGTGGGCGCCAAATGTCGCGCCCCTTTTTTCTTCTCCTTGCGGATAATTAGGGTTTTCGACATTATTGGGACAACTCGCTTCCTTTTGGGAAAAGGCATATAAAGAGTTGAAGAGTCGCCACCTAACGAATTAAGGTGCATTACGGCACCTATTACGGGTCATTTATAAAAACCAGTTGATATTACCAGAGATTGGGTAAGGGCTTGAAGTTACTTCAAGGGAAAGGTTTTAGGTACCCCTCGAAATCCACAACGGTGGGTCCCGACCAAACTTACTTTGTGAATTAGTCCAGTAGCAAATAAGCAGTCTAAGCACACATATGTAAAAGGGAAAGGGAATCCGAAGTTGTTTATTCCATAGGATCATATCCATGCAATGCCTAGTAATCACTCCTTAATGAGTGGGGATACACGTTGCATTAGCGCACAGGTCATCATATCCTTTCACTAGCCATTATCCCACCCCTTAGCGATTGTATAAGCGAGTTTTGATTAACGACCTCTAAGCGTGTTGTTACCCGTCCCTTCCTGGTGGTCCTGGAGGAGCTTAGGACCTCAAAATATGGGCAGTTCTAGACAATCCTAAGGTATTCAAAAGGCAAAAATCTAGGCGACAAACAAATAACATGTAGGACAAGCAAATAGGGGGAAAAAGAAGTTAAAAGGCTCATGTTTAGATCAACATGTATATAGGAAAATAAGCAGCACGTCTCAAAAAGAAAGTTTAATTAATTATTAAAGAAATCCTACAACAGGATATCAAGGTGAGTATCAATGCACAAAATATGCAACAATGTTTCAAAACTCAATGGCAGTGTCCTAATCAGTTTTCTTACTGATTTTAGAACCTGTGAGACTTAAGCAATGTATAAATAATCAGAACATAGTTTCTCAGTTTTATATATAAAGACATTAATCACCTAAGGCTTGCCTAGGCGTGGGACTATACACAATCACAGTTGCAGGAGCTGCTTAAACGATTATTCGAAATTGTTCAACTTACAAACATGCTTATCTAGGTGACACATATTTTAATATATTATTTATACTAATTTGCATTTAGAGACATGAATACCTATGCGTGGGGTTGTTTAAACCCTTTTCATGGACAAGGGGTTTATTTAAGCGGAATAAACATGATTCAAACATGCGAAGTTAAAGCTGGAATGGTGATACATGGCATGTAGTATGCTGAAGCAGTAAACGTGGATACCCTAAAAGGGATGTCTAGTGCACATGTATAACATGGTTTGAATGCAAATAAACACATCAATCCTAGAACATGATTTCTAATGCAGATTTGCAGAATGTAAGGCCTTTAGACATGATTTCTACCCAGCTTTACCCACAGTATCATACAACTACCCTCCCCTTTTCACTAGTAACCCCAATATCTATTTACAAATAATTATTACAGACCAATGATAATAAATTACATAAACAACACACAAATTAAGCTTATAGGGAGCCTGAAATAGGCCCAAGGCAAACCTGAGAATGCGAGGCCTTCAGTGGTCTCAAATGCCAAGGATTACATAGCCAAATTCATGTCCAAGTGTGTCAGAGTTCCCTAAGGACCTCAAGGATCCCAGTCAGTGCTCACACCCAGACTCTTCACAAAAAAGGATTGAGTATGTGCAGTGTGGAATGCCCAGCAACAGTGTGCCAGAGTTCAGAGGGATCTCAATAGGATCCCAAGACAGTACGCATGCTGGAGGGGCAGAACTTATTGACTTAAGAGTAAAGTGAGAGTGCTTGACATAGTTTTGAAATGTTTTTTGACAAGAAAACAGTACTGAGATGACTCTAGGATGTAAAGAGGTTCTCTGAAAATAAGAACTAATTTAGTAGTAAAGCAGTTTGAGAACAATGTAAAACACTTTTTTAAAATCAGCAAACAGCCTAACATCTCTCAACCATAGATTTCACACAGGGATAGCGGGGATTGGGGACACATAGAATACACATGAGTATATAGTGGAGCATATAAACAACATGATGCACATGAATTTTCAAGAGTTTTATGCAATTAATAAGTTAGCTTTAAAAGGGTAGGTGATTGAGACATAGAGTCAGGATCACAGTAAAGCCATGTTGAAAACATATTAACACTGGATAGGATTAAGCACACAACCAGAGTTTTTGAGAGATTAGATAACTTGGCATGATCTTATCAGTAAAGTAGAATAGGCAATAATGAACAGACTAGGAAAACACCACACAAGTATTCATAGTGTAGACATGCTGACAACATATTGAACAAACAGGATTTGGACATACTAGGTAAAGCAGTAGACATGTCATTATGGATTAGACATACTAATCACAGATTGAATAGAAAAAGATCCAGACATGCTAGGTGAAACAGTAATCAGACAATGTAGTTTAGACATGCTAATTACATATTGAGCAAACAAGATTGAGACATGCTATGTAGAGCAGTAGGCAAGCAATTATCACATATTGGACAAGACAGGATCAGGCATATTAAACAAAGCAGTAAACAAGAACAAGAATGGAACTCACAATTGATGAACTAAGGCAGTAATGAAAAACATAGGGTTTAGATTTTAAAATTAATCAGGGACATACCAGATAGGAAAAGAAAACACAAAATGCAAAGCAGATGTTGTGCAATGGCTAGCCTTGGCTTACAACCAGCTAGACAAGTGAGTATTGCAAGTACCAGAGAAGAACAAAGAGCTTTTAGAGTGTAAGTGTATTGGTGAACTAATGTTCGTATCCTTAGAAGTGAGAATAGGGGAGAGTATATATAGTAGTTAAGAGCAGAGAAAAATAAGGTAAAGGAAATCAGTCTTCAACAATTAAGGGAATGTCACGACCCCAAATCCTAACAGGTCGTGATGGCGCCTATCATGGAACTAGGCAAGCCAACCATCACATAACTACACATTCGTTTAATATAATTTCCCAATAATCAATAATAACCAGCAAACAGAGTATAAAACTTTATTTATGTTCTTAAACCGCAATAATCATCTAACAGCCTAAACAAATCCCCCAAGACTGGAGTCAACCGATCTCTAGCATCTAAGAATAAAACTAACTCTACTGATATCATAGACAATGTCTAGGAATAAAATACTAATACTGGTAACAGAAGGTAAATGGAGAAGTTGCGGACGCTGGATTGCTACCTCGAAATCCCAAAGTTGATGATAATTGAAACTCAAATGGCTACTGCTCCGAACTAGTACCTGGATCTGCACACAGAGGTGTAGAGAGTAATGATGAGTACGCCAACTCAGTACTAATGAAAATAAATCACAATATAAAGAATAAGAAACGCACAACAACAAATACAGCAATCCACAAAACAGTAAAATGCCAAGTCTCAATAATGTGCACATCAGTTCGAAAACCAATTTCCATAAAATCCTATGAACAAGTATATTTTTAAATGTTTCTCAGTAATACTCCCAAAATATCAATATAAAAGAATGAAGTGAATCATAGTTTAAAACTCAGTAAAATATCAATGTAAACAGCCCCTCGGGCATGATCATCTCTCATAAATATTCCCTCAGCACCTCACAATCACTCAGTAACAGTCACTCAGCACCTCACAGTCACTAAGCATCAGCCCCTCGGGCAACCTCACTGTCACTCACGACTCCCAATCACTCATCACTGGGCTCTCGGCACTCAGTAGTTACCTACGCTCACTTGGGGTGTGTACAGACTCCAGAGGGGCTCCAACAGCCCAAGCACTATAAATAAGACAAATCATGGAATCAATCATCTCTCAGGCACTCGGCCTCTCTCATATCATAACATCATCATAATATTGGCCCTCGACCTCACTTAGTCAGACACTCTCAGCATGCCAATCAAGCCATAAATAAACAGGGTTCTCGACCCAAAACAGTATTTCATTTCAAGAAATAGTAATATAATCAAATAAGAGTGTCAACAATTTCACAAGAAGGACTGAGTGTAAAATCATATTTTCAATGTGAGGAATATCAGTAAAATAGCCCCCAAGGGGTTAAACAAGTCAGCACTATTCCCCAAACATGGATTACAACCCAAACATATCAAAACATAGTAATACTATAAAACATACACTTTAAAAGCGGTTTCGCAACTCAATAGTTGTCTAAAAAGGAACATATTTTCAAATTTCCAATTCGTGCACGCCCCACACTCATCATCCAGTGTGTGCGTCACTCCAAATCCGTGAAAGGATGTAAAGTCCGGGGTTTCATACCCTCAGGATAGGATTTATAGAGATTACTTACCTCAAACTAGCTTGAAGAGCTACTCCGTAACATTTTGCCACTCGAATCAACTTCTGACTGCTCCAAATCTACCAAGTTCATATTTTTCACATTAAATTATGCTAAAGGAATGAATTCCAATTGAAAAATATCAACTTTATGCACAAAACCCGACCCCCGAGCCCGTATCTCGGAACTCAACAAACTTTATACCAAAATGATCTTCATCATCTCACGAGTCCGTACATATAAAGAACTCTGAAATCGGAGTTCGTTTGACCCCTCAAATCATCCCTAAAAGGTCTCATATTCTCAAGCCCTAATGCCATCCTTTTCTACTAATTTTCCCCAATTAAACACTAATAATCTAGTCCTTAATCACATATAATCGAGTTATGGGGTCGAAAAGCCTTATCTCATGAAGAACCAACATTTTCCCTCTTTAAAATAGCTCCAAAAGCTTTATTCCCGTTCAAAAAAGGTGGAAAAGTGGGCAATGGTCGTACAGGGTTTTAATATATATTGTCCAGTTCTTTCTTCACTGCGATCGCGGGAGTTCCCACGCGATCGCGAAGAGAAATTTCCACAAGCCCTCAAAAGACACTACGCGATCGCAGACCTTCACACGCGATCGCGATTCAACAGGACCTCAACCCCACGCGATCGCAACCTTACCCACGCGATTGCGAAGAACAGATGAACTCACTCCCCATGCGCCGATGACTCTACGCAATCGTGAACTAGATCACGTGATCGCACTGCTCTAGCCTGCAAAGCTATGCGATCACAGACACACTTAACCGATCGCATAGAAAAATTTCACCTGCCTCGACTTATACTCTACGCGATCGCAGCTATTGCCATGCGATCGCGATGAACAAATCACTGTTGTGTTAACACAAGAAAACCAACATTTTTCCTAAGTCCAAAAGTGCTCGTTTGAGCATCCGAAATGCACTCGAGGCCCTCAGAACCTCAACCAAGCCTACCAACATATCCCTTAACATCATTCAAACATAGTCGAGCCTTCGAAACGCCAAAAACAACACGAAAACGCCAGAATCACATCGAATTCAAGCCTATAAACTTTGAAATTTCTAAAATTCACCAACGATTCCGAAACTATCCCACCATCTCCAATTGATCTGAAATTTTGCAGACATATCCAAAATGACATTATGAACCTGTTCCAACTTCCGGATTTCCATTCCAACCCCGATAGCCTATTTTCCACTGCTGGCTGGAAATCATGAAAACTAACTTTCACCAATTCAAGCCTAATTCTACACCGGACATCACAAAAATATTCCGAACAAACTCCTAAGTCCCAAATCACCTAACGAAGCTATCCGAATAATAAAATCCGCATTCCGAGGTCGTTTACTAACAAGTCAACTCTAAGTTGACTTTTCCAACTATAAGGCAATTTTTAGAGACTAAGTGCTTCAAATCTCACTATAACCATTCCGATTCCATGCCTACCAACTCTAACACATCATAAACAGTATAACCAACCTAGGACAAGGCAATAACAATAAATATAATGCAGATTCTACATAACGATCGGCTGGGTCGTTACATTCTCTCCCTCTTAAACAAATGTTCGTCCTTGAATGGGTCTAGAAACATACCTGGAGTCTCAAACAAGTGAGGATATCTGCTCTGCATCTCCCGCTCGATCTCCCAAGTATCCTCCTCCACTGTCTGACCTCTCCATTGTACCATCACTGAAGCTATATCCTTGGACCTCAACTTGCTGGCCTGACAAATTGCTAATGGCTCTACCTCATATGACATATCACCCTCGAGCTGAACTGTGCTGAAGGCTAACACATGAGATGGGTCACCAACATACTTCCGGAGCATCAACACAATAAATACCGGATGAACACTCGACAAGCTGGGTGGCAAGGCAAGTCTATAAGCCACCTCTCCAATCTTCTGAAGTACCTCAAAAGGACCAATAAACCGTGGACTCAACTTTCCCCTCTTTCTGAACCTCATAACACCCTTCATGGGTGATACCTTCAGCAGTACCTTATCACCTTCCATAAAAGACATATCTCGGACCTTCCGGTCCGCATAACTCTTCTGCCTAGATTGGGCCGTGTGAAGTCGCTCCTAAATCAACTTCACCTTCTCCAACGCATCCTGAATCAAATATGTGCCCAATAGTCTAGCCTCACCAGGCTCAAACCAACCAACCGTAAATCTACACCTCCTACCATATAAAGCATCATACGGGGCCATCTAAATACTGGACTAGTAGCTATTATTATATTCAAACTCCGCAAGTGACAGAAGCTGATCCCATGAACCACCAAAATCAATCACACAGGAAGGAAACTTGTCCTCCAAAAGCTTAATAGTCCGTTCCGACTGCTCGTTGGTTTGAGGATGAAATGCAGTGCTCAACTCTACCTGAGTACCCATACCTCTCTGCACGGCCCTCCAAAACTGAGACGTGAATTGAGTACCTGTGTGAGAAATGATAGAAATCGGAACCCCATGCAATTGGACAATCTCCCTGATGTAGATACTAGCTAACCGCTCTGAAGTATAAGTAGTACTGACAGGAATGAAGTGCGCGGACTTGGTCAGTCGATCCACAATGACCCAAATAGCATCAAATTTCCTTTAAGTCCTTGGAAGCCCAACTACAAAGTCCATGGTGATCCGCTCCCACTTCCACTCCGGAATATCTAACCACTGAAGTAATCCACCTGGTCTCTGGTGCTCAAACTTGACCTGCTACCAGTTGAGACACCGTGCTACATACTCAACAATATCTCTCTTCATCCGCCTCCACCAATACTGCTGTCTCATATCCTGATACATCTTCGCGGCACCCAGATGGATGGAATACCGCGTGTTGTGGGCCTCTGCTAATATCAAGTCTCGAAGCCCATCCACATTGGGCACGCAAATACGACCTTGCATCCTCATAACTCTGTCATCACCAATAGTCACATACCTGGAATAACCTCGACGGACCCTGTCCTGAAGAACTAACAAGTGCCGGTCATCGTACTGGCGTGCTCTAATCTGATCATAAAGAGAAGACAAGGAAGCCATGCTAGCTAATACCCGAGGAGGCTCTGACAAATCCAATTTCACCAACTGACCCGCTAAAACCTGAACATCAAGTGCTAGTGGTCACTCTACTGCTGACAGGTAAGCTTGGCTCCACAAACTCTCGGCTTTGCGACTTAAAGCATTGACCACTACATTGGCCTTACCCGGATGATACAAAATAGCGAGGTCATAATCCTTGAGAAGCTCTAACCATATCCTTTGATGCAAATTCAAGTCCTTCTGCTTTAGAAGATACTGCAAACTACGATGATCATTGAAAATCTCACACTACACTCCATACAAATAATGGCCAAATCTTCAAGGCATGAACAATGGAAGCTAACTCAAGATCGTGCACTGGGTAATTTCTCGTGCCCCTTCAACTGTCTAGATGCGTAAGCAATCACCCTACCGTCCTGCATCAATACCGCTCCCAAGACAACTCTAGAAGCATCACAGTAGACTGTATAAGAAACTGAACCAATATGCAAAACTAATATCGGAGTTGTGGTCAATGCTGACTTGAGCTTCTGAAAGCTCTCCTCACACTCATCAGACCATCTGAATGGAGCACCCTTCTGGTTTAATCTGGTCAATGATGAAGAAATAGAAGAGAATCCTTCCACAAAGAGACGGTAATAACCCGCCAAACCGAGAAAACTCCTAATCTCTGTAGCTGAGGACGGTCTAGCCAACTCTGTACCACCTCAACCTTCTTCAGATCAACCTGAATACCCTCAGTAGACACCACGTGCCCCAAGAAAGCTCTGAACCAAGCCAAAACTCACACTTGGAGAATTCTGCATAAAGCTTCTCCTCCCTCAACCTCAGCAACACAAATCTCAAATGCTGAGCATGCTGCTCCTAGCTATAAGAATACACCAGGATGTCATCAATTAACACAATGACGAAAGAATCAAGACAAGGTTGAAACACGCTGTTCATCAATTGCATGAATGTGGCTAGGGCATTGGTCAACCCAAATGACATCACCAGGAATTCATAATGACTATATCTGGTCCCGAAAGCAGTCTTCGGAATGTCAGAATCCCGAATCTTCAGTTGATGGTACCCGGACCTCATGTCAATCTTAGAGAACACTATATCTCCCTAAAGCTGGTCAAACAAGTCATTAATACGGGGAAAAGAATACCGGTTCTTCACCGTAACCTTATTCAGCTGCCTATATTCAGTACGCATGCGCATGGAGCCATCCTAATTTTTCAAAAACAAAACCGGTGCACCCCAAGGTGACACACTAGGTCGATTGAACCCCTTATCCAGGAGTTCCTAAAGCTGCTCTTTCAACTCCGGTGGTGCCATACGATAAGGTGGAGTAGAGATGGGCTGGGTTCCTGGCACAAAATCAATACCAAAATCAACATCCCTATTAGGGGGCATGCCTGGCAGGTCTGCAGGAAATACATCCGAAAAATCACGGACCACAGGAACATAATCAACAGAAGGAGTCTCATTACTAACATCCCTCACAAAAGCAAGATAAGATTCACACCCCTTCTCAACCATACGCTGAGCCTTCAAACAAGAAATCACTCTGCTAGGCACCTGCTCTATAGACCCTCTCCACTCAACTCTCAGAACTCCGGGCATAGCCATGGTCATGGTCTTAGCGTGACAATTGAGAATAGCATGACATGGGGATAACAAATCCATGCCCAGAATCACATCAAAATCAACCATACTAAGTAACATCAAGTCTACTCGGGTCTCTAGACCCCCAATAGATATAACACACGACCGATACACATGGTCTACAATAATAGTATCGCCCATCAAAGTCAAAACATGAAAAGAAGTAACTAAAGACTCATGGGGCATATTCAGAAAGTGAGCAAAATACGACGAAACATAAGAGTATGTGGAACCAAGGTCAAATAAAGCCAAAGAATCACTGTGACAAACTGAGATAGTACTTGTAATCACCGCATCGGACGCCATAGCATCAGGCCTAGCCGAAAGTGCATAGATACGTGGCTGGCCTCCACCTGCTCGACCTCCCCCTCTAGGGCAGCCTCTAGCTGCCTGACCACCGCCCCTAGCTGCTTGGGTAGGTGGTGAAGTGACTGGGGCTGATGTCGAGGGCTGAACCCTCTGCTGAGATGAACTACCAAGACGACTGGGACACTGCCTCCACCCATGTCCGAACTCTCCACACTCAAAACAACCACCTGGAGCTGGAGATGGGGACTGAAGAGAGCCCCTGCCACCATGATAACCACTAGATGAACCATGCATAGAAGAACCCTGATATGATGATGCTCTGGAGGAACTCTTAGCTGGATGGGCACTAAAAGATGAACGTCCCTGATGAGAACTGCGAGGACCCTACCCAAACGATGCGCCACTATAAGCTGGGCGAACTAGCTAAGGAGGTATAAATGGGTGACCTTTACTAGGCTGAAACTGCCCTCTGGAAGGGCCACCGCTGAAACTACCTGATTCCTGAGGTCTCTTGGCCTCCCTCTCCTCACGCTCCTGCCTACAAACCGACTCAATGTCCCGAGCAATGTCAACAACCTGCTCGAATGTAGCTCCAGACACTCTCTCTCTGTTCAACAAAATACGAAGCTGATACGTGAGACCATCTACAAACTTACTGATCCTCTCTCTATCAGTAGGGACTAATTCAGAAGCATGTCTAGCCAACTCAGAAAACCACATCTCGTACTATGTAACTGACAACTCTCCCTGGCGCAGCTGCTCAAAATGCCTGCGCTGCTCCTCTTTGTGAGACTAAGGAACGTACTACTCCAAAACGATCGTGGAGAACTGCTTCCAGGTACGGGGTGCTGAACCCACCGGCCTACGCCTCTCAAATGCCTCCCACCAAGTGAAAGAAGCACCAACAAACTGAAAAGTAGCAAATGATACCCCACTGATCTCCAGAATACTAGCAGTACGGAGTATCATCTAGCACTTATCCAAAAAACCTTGGGCATCCTCACCCTCTGTGCCGCTGAAATTCGGAGGCTAAAGTCTACTGAACCTCTCCAGCCTACGCTGCTCATCCTCGGGCATAGCTGGGACTAATAGTCCTGAATTGGGGCAACCGGCTGAGCTGGGACTGCCCCCGATGCCTGAATACCTTGTACAACCTGCTCAGATGTTCGGGCAGCTAGAGTCTGAGTGCCTCCCCCCGCTTGAGATGTGGTAGTAGTAGACATAGCAACTGCCTAAGCCAAGATGGTACCCATTGTCAAGATGTGGGCTAGGGTCTCCTGAAGACCCGAAATGACAATAGGTATTGCCGGTGCCTGAGCATGTCCCGCTGGAGCACCCTTGGCGGGAACCTGGTCCTGAATAGTAGGGGGATCAACTGGTACTGCCCCGGTTGCTGCGCGGGCTGGTCCCGTAACTCCACCACGGCCTCTACCCCTTGTGGGTCTGGCTGGTGTCTGGTCACCCTGATCGATAACGCATGTCCTCACCATCTGTGAGAGAATGAAACAATAGTAGTTTAGATTTCAAGAACCAATAGAATAACACGAAAGAGTTCAAGAAAATGAGATATTTCCTAAGAGTTTTGTAGCCTCTCGAAGATAAGTGCAGATGTCTCGTACCGATCCGCAAGACTCTACTAAACCTTCTCATGACCATTGAGTGATATGTAACCTAGAGCTCTGATACAAACTTGTAACGACCCCAAATCCTAACAGGTCGTGATGGCGCCTATCGTGGAACTAGGCTAGCCAACCATCACATAACTACACATTCGTTTAATATAAGTTCCCAATAATCAATAATAACCAGCAAACAGAGTATAATTTTTTTCTTTAAGTCCTTAAACCGCAATAATAATCTAACAGCCTAAACAAATCCCCCAAGACTGGAGTCAACCGATCACGAGCATCTAAGAATAAAACAAACTCTAATAATATCATAGACAATGTATAGGAATAAAATACTAATACTGGTAAAGGAAGGGAAATGGAGAAGCTGCGGACGTTGGACATCTACCTCGAAATCCCAAAGCTGACGATGAACGAAACTCCAAAGGCTACTGCTCTGAACCAACAACAAATACACCAATCCACAAAACTGTAAAATGCTAAGTCTCAATAAAGTGCACATAAGTTCGAAAACCAATTTCCATAAAATCCTTTGAACAAGTATATTTTCAAATGTTTCTCACTAAAACTCTCAAAATATTAGTATAAAAGAATGAAGTGAATCATAGTTTATAACTCAGTAAAATATCAGCATAAACTACCCCTCGGGCATGATCATCTCTCATAAATATTCCCTCAACACCTCACCATCAGTCAATAACAGTCACTCAGCACCTCACGGTCACTCAGCATCAGCCCCTCGGGCAACCTCATTGTCACTCATGCCTCCCAATCACTCATCACTCGGCTCTCGGCACTGGCACTCAGGTGGTACCTGCGCTCACTGGCAGTGTGTACAAACTCCGGAGGGGCTCCTACAGCCCAAGCGCTATAAACAAGCCAAATCATGGCATCAATCATCTCTCAGGCACTCAGACTGTCTTATATCATAACATCCTTACAATATTGGACCTCAGCCTCACTTAGTCCGACACTCTCAACATGCCACTCGGGCCATAAATAAACAGGGTTCTCGACCCAAAATAATATTTAATTTCAAGAAATAGTAATATCATCAAATAGGAGTGTCAACAATTTCAAAAGAAGGACTGAGTGTAAAATCATAGTTTTAAAGTGAGGAATATCAGTAAAATAGCCCCCAAGAGATTAAAAAAATCGGCTCTAGGCCACAAACATGGCTTACGGCCCAAACATATCAAAACATAGTAATACTATAAAACATACGCTTTAAAAGTTGTTTCGCAACTCAATAATTGCCTAAAAAGGAACACATTTCAAAATTTCCAATTCGTGCACGCCCCACACTCGTCATCAAGTGTGTGCGTCACTTCAAATCCATGAAAGGGTGTAAAGTCCGGGGTTTCATACCCTCAGGACAGGATTTAAAGACATTACTTACCTCAAACTAGCCCGAAAAGCTACTCCGCAACACGCTTTCCTCTCGAATCAACTTCCGAGTGCTCCAAATCTACCAAGTTCAGATTTTTCACATCAAATTATGCTAAAGGAATGAATTCCAATTGAAAAATAGCAACTTTATGCACAAACCCCGAAATTAGCCAAAACCCGACTCCCGGGCCCGCGTCTCGAAACTCGACAAACGTTATACCCCTAAAGAACTCTGAAATCGAAGTCTGTTTGACCCCTAAAATCATCCCTAAAAGGCCTCATATTATCAAACCCTAATTCTATCTTTCTCTACTGATTTTCCCTAGTTAAACAATATTAATCTATTCCTTAATCACATATAATCGAGTTATGGGGTCCAAAATCTTTACCTCAATGAAGAATCAACGTCTTCCCTATTCAAAATAGCTCCAAAAGCTCTATTCCCGTTCAAAAATGGCGGAAAGGTGGGCAATGGTCGCGGAGGGTTTTAATATATACTGTCCAGTACTTTCTTCACTGCGATCGTGGGAGTTCCCACGCAATCGCGAAGAGCACTTTCAACTGGCCCTCAAAGACACTACGCGATCGCAAAGCTTCACACGCGATCGCAATTCAACAGGACCTCAACTCCATGCGTTTGCAAACTTACCCACGCGATCGCGAAGAACATATGAACTCACTACGCACGCGCCTATAACTCTACACGATCGCGAACTTGACCATGCGTTCGCACTGATCTAGCCTGCCAAGCTATGCGATCGCAGACACACATACGCGATCTCATAGAGAAATTTCACCTGCCTCGACTTATACTCTACGCGATCGCAGTTATTGCCATGGGATCGCGATGGACAAATCACTGCTGTGTTAACACCAGAAAACCAACATTTTTCCGAAGTCCAAAAGTGCTCGTTTGAGCATCCGAAAGGCACCCGAGGCCCTCGGGACCTCAACCAAATCTACCAACATATCCCATAACATCATTCAAACTTAGTCGAGCCTTCAAAATGCCAAAAACAACACGAAAATGCCAAAATCACATCGAATTCAAGCCTATAAACTTTGAAATTTCTAAAATCCACCAACGATGCCGAAATTATCCCAACTCCTCCAATTGATCTGAAATTTTGCAGACATATCCAAAATGACATTACAAACTTATTGCAACTTCGGGAATTCCTTTCTGACCCCGATAGCCTATTTTCCACTGCCGGCTGGAAATCACCAAAACTAACTTTCACCAATTCAAGCCTAATTCTACACCGGACATCACAAAAATATTCTGAACAAACTCCTAAGTTCCAAATCACCTAATGAAGCTATCCGAACCATAAAATCTACATTACGAGGTCGTTTACCAACAATTCAACTATGAGTTGACTTTTCCAACTGTAAGGCTATTTTTAGAGACTAAGTGCTTCAAATCTCACTATAACCATTATGATTCCGTGCCTACCAACTCAAAAACATCATAAATAGTATAACCAACCTAGGACAAGGCAATAACAGTAAATATAATGCAGATTCTACGTAACGACCGGCTGGGTCGTTACAGGGAACCACAAAATTTACCCAATGGTAAAGGGCATGACAATTTAAGGAAAGAAAATTAAGTGAGAAATTAGGGGTAAATAGACGGGAGTCCAATTAAGGAAATAATTAGTGAAGAATCGGTAAATATCACAGTTAATCAAATATGGGAAGAAAACTAAATAAGGTCGCAAATAAAGGAAATAATCAAGAATCAGCACAACGGTTTTAAAGGAGCAAATAAGTGAATCAGGAATCCAAAATAGTATTGATTTAAGAGAAAAAATATAGGTTTCCAACAATACACAAATAAGCTAAATATAATTTCATAAACACAAAGAATCGGTCGAGAAATCGAATCAGTAACCCCAATAGAGACGTACTTGGGTAATAAAAATCACAAGAAATTCAAATTAGACTAAGAAGAAATCATGAGAATCAAAGCATAGAACAAAATAATGTAGCAAGTAACACGGACAACCTCAGAGTTCAAAGCAAACTATAAGAAAATTAGGGCTTTAGCATAAATTAACTAAAATCCAAACAATCTTAGCATGAATAATTATGTAACACTTAGGAACAACGATTAAACACTCAAATCAGAAAAGGTTTGAGAAGGTGAGTTCAGTAAACCCTAGTTTTAGGAACAACGGAGAATCAATCGAAAAACCAGAAGATTTTCATAAAAACATGTGAAAAAGGTCTGATTCATCTCAGATCTTGACAGATATGAGAAGGTCAAAGATAAAATTAGGGTTTTTATAAGTAAGACAGAGATGAAAACATAGACTTAGGAATCCATGGATTTGAGACGAAAATAAAAGTTCTTACTCCAAGATCGAGCCAAATGTCCTGAAACAGGCGAGAAAAACCCAGAGGTGTAAGCATACTCGCATTGGTCCATTGAGAATCTCCTCAAGGACCTTGGAGATGGAAGTACCAAGCATAAAAGAGGCTATTGGAGTCCTGGGGTGGTGAATAACCACCATGAGCGACAGTAGGTGAGTGACATTGAGGGAAAATTAGGGTTAGAGTTAGAGAGCGTCTGAGTGACAGAGAGGAGAGTGACGACATGGGGAATAGTGAAAGTGATTAAGGTTAGAGGGGGTATATGGGTTTAATTAAGGTAGGGGGATCCTGGACCGTTGATAAAAAATGATCAACGGCCAGGATTAGCCAAGGGGTTTTAGGTCGGGCAGATAGGGTATTGGGCCTGGTATCTTTTGGGCTGATTTTAAGGGGTATTGGGCTAGTAGATTTTAGGCTAAAATTAAAATAAAAGAGGCTATTTGTTAAATACCTCAAATAATTAATTAAAATTAATTTGTAAAATAATTAACTAATTATAAAAAATGAATTTCATGCATAGAAATGTTTTAAAAATAATTATTTTGTATTTAAAAATACAATGGACTAATTTTGATTGAAATGATGCAAAAATATATGCATGAGCTATAATTGCAAAGTTATTGCTATTATAGCCAAAATGTGTCAATTTGGCTATTTCTGAAATAATTTGGACTTAATATGACCATAAATAGTAATATCAGATCAAGAAATATTTTAAAAATTATTTGTGATGCAATGTTGCAATTGTTTATTAGAAGTAAAATACTAGGCAAATTAACTTAAAACTGTGGAAAAATATCAACTGATGCTAATGCATGGTTTTGAAGACATATATGTATTTGAAAACTATTTTTGGGAAAGATTGGGTATCAACACCAAATTGTTTACCTTGAAAATGGTAATGATAATTATATTTGATTTTGTGGTTCTAAAAATATGTGATCTATTTTAATACTAGTTGTTAGGCAATATATGCTAAGTGTAAGTTAGGAAAATAAGATACGCAAACCAAGTTGTTACTAGGCTGGGCCTCGAGCTTGCCGAGGCAGGACCCCGAGATTCAATTATGACACTGAGTGTGGGGTGATCGATGAAGATACAACAATACTGGGGGCCTCAGGTATGACCCTTTATGATCAATAATGAGCAATAAATGAATATCAATTAATGAACAGAACAAATGGAAAGCAATAAATCTATAAAGAAATGGTTGAGAATGTTTAGGTAAAAGATCAGAGAATGTTCTTGTTGTATATAATATCATATGCGTTACAAAATGACAAGGGTCCCCTTTATATAGGAGGGGGGAATCCCAACATAGTACATGTATAATTATTACAAAAGAAACACTATTGGTACAACTATTTAATGTCTTAGTATGAATTTGTACTATTCTTGAAGACTTTGTCAGCTCTAACCACGTGTCCTCGGGAGTTTCCCGCCTTTACATGATGGTCGTCAATTTGTACTGCCCCAAGGTCGAGCACAAGGAACATTTGATATGTTCCCTCGGAGTCGATCTTTGAAATCTGCTCCAAACTTCTCGAGGTCGGGCGTGGAATGCTACGGTGGCCTCAAAATCAGCTCTCTGATTTTGACCGTATACATAGGTATTCGACTAGAATGACTTGTTCCAACTCTTCGACTGTTGATTTGGTTGCGACGAAGTCATCGAGAATTATGAATGATCAAGGGATCTAGTAGTCATCGTCCTCATCTGTTCCCTGATTTTGCGACTGAGTCGAGGCTGGAGCTTGTTGTTGCTTTTTAGCCTCCTGCTTTCCTTTGGACTCTGATACATATGTTGATGAGAGTGTTGATACCGGTATTACTTCATCGACTGCAAACATCTCACTGGTGTCATGTTGCTCCCTATACACTATTTTCACTCCCTCTGGTATTGGGAACTTGAGAACTTGGTGAAGAGTTAAATGGACCGCCCTCATGTTATGAATCTAGGGTCCTTCGAGTAGGGCGTTGTATCTTGTGTCGCCCTCAATCACATGGAACTTTGTTTCTTGAAACCATTGAGTACAGAGCTACAGGCACAATTTGATCCTGTAGGCCGAGCTGCTCCACGACCCTCGATCGAATAATATAGTTCGAGCTTCCTGGATCAATTAAAACATGTTTAACCTGAATTTTTAAGAATAGAGATTACCAATGCATCATTGTGGGGTTGTGAGATCCCCTCTCGTTCCTCGTCATTGAATGACAAGGTCCCTTCCAGTACATAGTCTTGAGTTCGTTTTTCCCTGGTGATCGACACCTTGGTACGCTTGAACACGGGCCCATGTGGAACATCGACCCCACCAATGAGCATTTGAATCACATGTTGTGGTTCTTCCTCTTTGCATCCATGTCTCTGGAATGATTTTTAGCTCGGTCACTCAAGAATTATCGAAGGTGGCCCTCGTTGAATAGACGGGCTACCTCCTCCCTTAGTTGTCTGTAGTCCCTTGTTTTATGACCATGGGTACCATGGTATTTTCACATTTTATTAGGGTTCCTTTTGAGATGAATCGATCTGTCGAGGTCTTGGACATCTAGTATTCTTGATCCGTCCAATGGCTGATACTATACCTGATGCGTCGATGCTAAAGTTATATTCTGATAGTCGTGGGGCTTTTGTGGGCTTGACATGTTTATCGAAACCACTTTTACTCATGATCCCTTGGGAGCTCTGTCCTAGATCATTTCTTTGATCATTTCGAACGGGATTACGTTCTGGACCGTTGTTTCTATGATCTGTGTTGTATGGTTGATACCAATCTTTGTTCGATCAGGGTTCTTTGTCGATGTCCCTTTGAATTCTACTGACGGGCTTATTTGGGTAAACGGAAATGGAAGGGTTCCTCTACTGATCATCCTCCTCCCTAATTTGCGACTTGTACCGATATGTACATCGGCCCAGGTCACTGCTGGATACTTAATTAAATTCTGCTTTAGCTTCTGTGATGCTATCGAGTTTCGTACGTTCAAACTTTGAGTAAAGGCTTGGACAACCCAATCATTAACGACTAGGGGTAGGTCCATGCGCCCCATCTGGAACCGAGATACAAATTCCCTTAACATTTCGCTGTCCTTTTATTTCACTTTGAAGAGGTCCAACTTCCTAGTCGCAACCTTTACTGCTCCAGTGTGTGCCTTGACGAAGGAATCTACGAGTATGGCAAAGGAATCGATGGAATTGGGCGGCAAATTGTGGTACCATATCATCTCCCCATTTGATAAAGTTTCTCCAAACTTCTTCAATAGAACGGACTCAATCTCATCATCTTCTAAGTCATTGTCTTTTATTACGCATGTATAAAAAGTGACATGCTTATTAGGGTCGGTGGTCCTATAGTACTTGGGAATTTCGGGCATGCAGTGGGATGGGATTTAGAGCCGCACTTGGGGTGAAAGGCTTCTGCACTAACTTCTTTGAATCCAATCCCTTTAAAATTGGTGGTGCCACAGTATTTGGTCAACTCGGGAGTTGTATGTTTTTATCTTTTTGTCATTTGCCTTGATTTTCTTTTCCCCTTATTTTATCCGCTTAATGATCCCCTCGAGCATTTTCATAATGGCTGGGCATCTCCCGATTCATTGGCGTTCGATCTCTCCAGTACAGGTTTTGCCTTGTGAACAATTTCTGGTGAGGGCTCGAGTTTGACCCCACTTGGTGCTCGGTGTTGATTTTGTAGTTGTACTATAGCAGCTTGTTGGGCCTGTAA
>ML285152.1:0-18408 GCA_005239495.1 Nicotiana undulata
TAACTAACAATGAAGCAGAGTACGAGGCTGTTATTGCAGGTTTAGAATTGGCACGAGAATTGTAGATCGAACAAATCAAAATCAATAGCGATTCCCAATTGGTGGTAAATAAAATACAGGGGAATTACATCGCCCGAGAAACTCGAATGCAACAGTACTTAGAGAAGGTACGAGAACTTATGAGACAATTCAAAATGTGGGAAGTAACACAGATACCTAGAGAAGAAAATGCTGAAGCAGATGCATTAGCCAACCTCGCTGCAGTTACGGACGTAACCAATAAAGACAACATTATCGTCGTACACCTCTTCCATTCGACAATCGATCACATCAAAAATGAGGTATCTTTCAATAATCTAACTTGGGAATTCTTAATTTTTTGCAGAACGGTGTAGTACCTGAATACAAAAAGGCAGCTCAAGCGCTCCACCGCAAAGCAGCGAGATATTGTTTAGTTCACAGCACCTTGTATCGCAAAATGTTTGGAGGACCCCTAGCTAAGTGTATCGGACCCAACCAGACGGAGTACGTGATAAAATAAATCCATGAGGGACACTGTGGAAATCATGCAGGTGCTAGATCTTTGGTAAAAACCTTAATCAGAGCAGGATATTACTGGCCGAAAATGGAAGAAGACGCGGAAATTTTCATATCAAAATGTGATAAATGTAAGCGGTTCGCTAATAAAACGCATCAGCCAGCCGAACTGTTACATTCTATTATGTCACCATGGCCCTTCATGAAATGGGGAATGGACATAGTAGGACCTCTTCCCCCAGCTAAAGGTCAGGTACGGTTTCTACTTGTACTTACTGATTATTTCACAAAATGGGTAGAAGCGGAAGCATTCAAACAGGTGCGGGAAAATGAGGTTAAGAGTTTCTTATGGAGAAATATAATATGCCGGTTTGGAATTCCAAAGGAGATCGTGTGTGACAATGGCCCACAATTTATAGGCTCTCAAATCACAGAATTCTTCGACAGCTGGAAAATCAAACGGATTACATCAACACCATATCATCTCGTAGCTAATGGACAAGCAGAATCCACGAACAAAATCATCATCAATAATATAAAAAAAACCAGGTTAGACAGAGCCAAAAGAAATTGGCCCGACGAATTACCAGCGGTACTATGGGCATACAGGACTACATCAAAAACAACTACGGGAGAAAGTCCTTTCGCACTTGTTTACGGCTCTGAAGCGTTAATACCTGTGGAAATTGGCGAACCAAGTCTTAGAGTAACGACAGCTAAGGAACAAACGAATGATGTCGAACTCCAAACTAATCTAGACCTACTTGAATCACGAAGAGATGCGGCCCTAATACGGATGGCAGCTCAAAAACAAATAATAGAACGATACTACAACCGCAAAGCTCACCTCAGGTATTTCAAAATTGGGGACCTTGTACTCGAAAAGGTCTTCCAATCAACAAAGGAAGCAGGAACTGGTAAACTAAATCCTAATTGGGAAGGTCCCTATAAGATTAGAGGCATAGCAGGAAAAGGCGCGTACGAGTTGGAAGCCATGGACCGCAGGATTTTACCAACGAGTTGGAATGCCATTCACCTGAAGAAATACTATTTCTGAGCAAAAGAAGTACCCCCGGTCAGGTACCACATGTTAAATTTTATCTTCGAATATTTAAAATTTTACTAACTTTTTTAGATGATAGGCAAAAAGCTAACCCATCACCAGATGATGACATTAGACCTGCAAAGACGCGCGGAAATAACATAATTTCCGGTCTAGGGTTACACTTTCTGATGGATATTTTAAAGGGTTAAGCAGTCATCATCTAAAAAGGTATATACCTTCGAGTCCGGAATGTTTCCCTTTTTCAGGGAAAGGAACACAAGGAAGAAATAATCAAGTGCTTGAGATCTCATCTTCAAATGCTCAAACACTTGGGGGACTATATAATATGGAAGGCCAAGAATAAGCAAAGATTACCAGAAGTCAGAATGCTCGAGCCTAAAAAACCATTCACCTAACAAGTCAAGTGACACGAGCAAAAGAACTGAAGACTCCGGCACAAATATTGCGAAAGCCTACTCTGAAAATCCTCGAACCATGTTCAGGTTAGAAGGCAAAATAATAGCTACGAAGAAGAAATGTACATCTCTTATACAAAAAACTGTTACATCTAAAAACAGTTACGGATTACAATACATTTCTCTTGTACCTACAACTGTTGCAAATAAAACAGTCATGGGAAAAAATTCAATACTTACGAAAACTGTTACTAATGAAAAACAGTTACTTCCTTGTATTAACTCGAAAAAAACTGTTATCTACTAAAAACAGTTACGAAATACAAGTGATTATTAAATCTGTTAAAACCAAATACTTGCAACATGAGTTTTATATGACAAACGTAACACATGTAAAATGTTGTGAAAGTTCAAGCAAAACCCTCTCACAAAAACAGTCTTAAAACATGTGAAAAATTCCTATTACTCTATTGCATTTTCAATGAAGTTGAGACGTCTTCTTCATTAAAACATTAATTAAAAGGGCCCTAATTCACAAACAAAACCTTTCATATACAAAGGTTAAAGCTTATACTACACCCATCATAAAAGGGTTTAAAGTAAAGCACACATTTTTATAAGCCAAGAGGTACGAACAAGAACCTCAGCGAAAGAGATAGACTTGAGTAAAAGAGTAAGGCTCAAAATTCACAAAAGTCTCAAAAGAAAACAGTGCATTAGTATAAAAGCGGCTAAATAAACTAAGTACTAAACTAAGTACTTAGCCACGTAATATGTACATTCTTTTTAGATGCCCCTAAGTTGTCAGTTGGGGACTTTTGAAATTTCAAACTTACTCCCGATGGAGTTGGGAGTAATTACACCAATCCAATAAAAATAAAAGTGGGAAATGACTAAAAAGTCTTCATTCTTGAGGAGAAGGAGGAGAGCTAGTTTCTTCTTTTGGAGGGATGTCCACCGCTTCATCAGCTGGAGAAAGGTCAAGACCGTGCTGAGTCTTATCTATGGCCTCTTTAGATTTTGCAATCTCAGCATCAAGATCGAAGCCTACTTGACTCATCTCCATCAGTGTGTCATGGCGAGCATTCATATATGCCCAACTCACTTCAACAGCTGTTCACTCTTCAAGCTCATTGTAGTCTCTCGACCATACCTGAAGTTCAGTCTTCAAGTTGTCATCAGGGTCCATTTCAAACCCTTCCTGAAATAGATGCTCAGTGGGATCTCGAGATGGAGATTGAGATTGATCACGAGAAGAAGAAGGCCTGATGGCTAATACGGAAGAAAGAGGCGCGGGAGTAGACTCCTCGTCCGAAATTACCCGCCTTCTTCTCACCCGGTGCACTAAAGCACCCTCTTCTTCACCCTCATCTTCCCCTCCAGAGTGGGAATCAAGGGCTTTCCTTTTCGAAGCACTAGTCCGAATACTCTGGGCATGAGACAAGGACATCCTCGGAAGCGATGAAGATGCCCCACGGGTAGAAAACCCTATCAGAAAAAGGAAAAGAGTTAATAAAAAAAAACTCAAGCAAGGAAAGGAGTGAGAGAAACTCCACTTACCATGGGTCTTAACAATCCACTTATACTTTGCCGAAAAGTACTTCCAGGATCTTTCCTCGGCAGGAGCAGCAGTCAACATTCTTTCTACCCAACCACGAATGTCGGAGACATTCTCGACAACATTCATAGTTGCTGTAAATAAGAAGAAAATAGATACGGTGTTATAAACACAAAATAAAATTTATTACAAATAAAACAGGTGCGAATCAAAGTACTTACGTGCACGATTCCACTTCTCAGGGAAGAAAAGGTTATTCTCACCCACTAAAACAGCAGTGGGAACAGCCACATACCTAAGGTACCAACCTTTGTCTTTGTCATCGTCGGGGGTTACTAAAACCCTCTTGCTCCGGGCAACCAGAGTAAAAACCCCTTGGCGGAATAAAGCAGGGGAATATAAATGCATCAGATGATGAAATGTAAAAGGAACGGAAACCTTTGAAGCTAGAACTCTCAGACAGGCAACAACTAGCCATACTAGAGGACCAACTTGTCCTAAGCAAATATTAAAAAAGCGACAAAACTCTATGATCGCAGGATCAACAGGAGGCTGAAATCCTAATGTGAAAGGGTAAGTGAAGACGTAAGAAAAACCTGTCTTAAAAGACGTAATCCTTTGAGTACTGCTTGGCACAAGGATGGGAACATTAGACTCCCAAGAACATTCCCTACGAACAACGGGAATGTGACCTACTGTAATGATAGTAGCGTATTTTTCAATGCTATCTAAAGAATGAGCCTGTTCGGTAATAGGAGAATTTACTTCTGGAAAGATTATCTCCGAAGGAATGATTTCATCAACTCTGGGTTCATGAAAGTCATCCTTGTTCCTAGAAACAGAATGAGAAGATCTACCTCTCGGAGAAAGCAACGACCTAGCAGAGGAAAGAGAAGAAGAACCTCTAATAGAGGTACGTCCTAGGCTCCTTAATCGGCCACCTCTTCGACTTCTAGTCGGAGCAGAAGAAGAAGCCAGAGCTTCAACATCAATAACCTTTTCAGGTTGGCCTGAGGAAGACATATTTATAAAATCTAGGAAGAAATTCTTTCACAAAGAGAAGATTAAGTTATGGAAGTTTTTCGTGCTAATGAAGAAAAGAATACGACTATTTATACCTAATGGCAACCGTCGAAACTTGGAAAGGTAATGATGGAAGGTCCTAATTAAAGGTGTCACTTCGGGACTGATGCAGCCGCAAAAAGCCCTAAAAGGCGCCGGGTCATTTGAGAACCAATCAGAAACAAACACGTGGAAGAAGCATTAAATGGAAGTGATGTGCGATGCATGCGCCCATAAAAGAATACAAGGTTTTGAGGTAAAGCGACGGCAAAATATTCCCTCCATAAATGAACATCCACTTACCAAGTATTATACGCTCAATACATGGTAAGTGGGGGGACTATCTGTATTGGTAAAAAATATAGCCTCATACGTGTACAAATTTTGGATGACTCAGCCAGCCAGGTGGACCAATTAAAATATCACACGTGGACACGGGATAAAAAGGTACGATCAATACAAGGAATTAGCCGCGGAAAGATCATCAAAGAAGAAGAGACACGGTCACAACGAATCCGGACGCAATAATGGGCCGATTCGAAGATCAGCAATCAATGTCTTGTACGTTATATAACTCCTAAAATAACAGTTACTATTCATCATTGTAACGCCTCATAAATGTAATAATTAAGCATTAAATAGGCTATCATGACAGAAATACAAACGTTGTACTAGGAGAACATCCCTATAAAAGGGATGAAAATATAACAAACAGGATCATCTGATTTTGGGGAAAGAAGTTATTTTATTCTTTGCATATTGCCCTCAAAATTATTGCTACTTATTCTTTACTTTATTAATTTGATTATCAGTAACCCGAGTTTATCCTAAATTAAGCTTTAATCAAAAGAATTCATTTTTTGGTTAAACAGCTGTGAGATATGGAAGGCCAGGTGTGGTAAGAAATATGGTAAGAAACCCATCTCTATTTTCAGAATTTGCCAACAGGTTCTTTTTCAGATTAAAATGTCCATGGGGCAAAAATATAGCCATATGGACTGGAAGTGGACATGGAAAAATATATGCAAGGTGATAGAAGACTACAAGCCAAGACTGAAAAGTACCATGGTCATATGGGATCCTCCCGATAATAATAAATGGAAAATTAACACATAAGGAAGCTTTATGGAAAATGCAGGAAAAATGGGAAATAGTGGCGTTGTTAGGAAAGGAAATGGACAAATGGTGATGGCCTTCGCAGCACCAGTACATTTCTTGACTAATAACTACTTTGAAGTTCAAGCGGCTTTATTTGCTATCCTCTGGTGTTGCGATCATAACTGTCCAGACTTGATTCTGAAAATTGATTCTCTCCTGGTTGTCAATATGATTCTTGGTACACACAAAACTTCATGGAGACTAAAAGAAGGAATATCTACTATCGAAGAAAAAGTGCTCCAACATGACATTAAGGTCAAACATTGTTACAGGGAAGGAAACGAAGTGGCGGACGCTCTATCCAAACATGCCACCATACTCACACAACATGTCATCTTCCTCAACGAATCTGACCTCCCACTTGAAGCTAAAACTCCTATGAACATGGATAGAAGGCAGATCCCAACTTTCAGAATCAGACCAAAGAAGCACTCAGGATGGATCTTTGAGCCTCCTTAATTTCTAACGAAATAGCTATTGTTGTATCCTGATATGATCCTATAATAGTAGCTCTTTCATATTTTAATAGGCTTAGCCATATAAACTCAATAATCTGTTATTATGGGAGGTTTTTGGTCTATGTCCCCCTCCGTGTACTATTTTACTAATGAATAAACAGGGTAGGGGTCTGTGCCAAACCCCCCATCACCACAGGGGTTGAAAACCTAGGTGACTGGCTTTAAAAAAAAATCCAAAGATGCTGAATACTCTCAGCGCCCAGACTCTAGCTTACCCATTTTAATCAAAACACAACCCCTCATAGATAGCAGTTTAGGGAAAAACGAAAAAATAACTAACCAATACCAAACCTCATATAATAAATTTTATGCTCTCCAAGAAGAAATCGAAGAAACGACTACTCCCTCAAGTAAACTAACTTACCTGCAAAACGTTCTCACTACCCCATGTCCAAACTCTTCGATACAACCAAAGAAGACAACCAATAAAGATAAAACACGTGTAATAAACGTGGTTTAAAATACTCAAAACCCTACACACTTGCAAGATAATTTGCTGCCTAATACTACTGACATCTCTAACGTATCTAAGCACCATAATTTGCATGCAAACAAAAGGCACACCATAGACGACAAGTCAGCAAAAACAAACAAAACCGATCAACACTTGTCAATAGTGTTCGTCCAAATGGACATAGCTATGGAGATTGCTCATCAAAGTGACTATATTTACTCCCACACGCCTAATTCACCCAATAGCATGCAAGTTGAATCTTCCATCAAAGATTTGCAATCATTTTTTCCTCCAAAGCATCTTTCCCCAATCACTCTACAAAACACCTCATTAAAAGACAATCAAATCTTGTATTGCCTCTACACAAGAGAAATCACCTGGCACTTCTAACCCACAGAGTTATCAGACACTCCTTCCAATTTCCATAATGAACTGTCAAAACAACTCCTTGAAACCACCAAACCTGGTTTATGCAACCCAACCCCAACACCCAGACCATCAACCAACATCGTGGATCGAGCAGGGCCTTCATGGTCAAGCCCTATTCTTCACAATGATTCTCGAAGGATAGGAGATCATGGTGATCATACAGACAAAATTTCCTAGCCCAGGTGGTGGCAGAAGAGATGAGATTAGCCATGGACAATTACATGAATCACATGTGGTTGGCCAACATTCTTGACCCTCTAGCCCCCACAGTTCCTCCATCATTATTCCATGCCATGCACAACCATTGGAATCTTCCCCAACACTTAAATACACTAAGGAATATGAATCAGATGTTCAAACTATCCTTTTTCAAATCTCAGGAGGTGATATATATAAATCCCCTACTTTTTCCATGGCAACCTCAACCAACACACCAACATCCATATATGGCTGCCCCAATAGAACAACCAGCAAATCCAGGCCAGGAAGGACAAGAAATGGAAGAGGTGGTGATACCACACCCTCCGAGAAGAAGCTCCTACACAAAAATCTCAACAATAAGAGATATTGCCCTTATTCTATTCCCGGAGAGGGAGGAAAAGAAATACATACTTCGTTGCCCAATAGCTCTTCAAAATTGCTCGATCAAGATAACACCACCTATTACAACAACCACAACAAAGTATGTTATTCTGCTGAATCCAACACTAAGAGACAGTCAACTCAAGATTAGGGGAACCAACCCTAATGAAGTCTCATACCAAAACTGCTCTCCAATCATGACTACACCTACTAGCATAATCATTTGGAACGTTAGGGGTGCAAATAATATTGATTTTAGACGTAATTTTAAGGAGTTGATTAACAATCACAATCCATGCATGGTAGATTTATTGGAAACAAAAATGGAGAACTATGCTACTCTTAAGGGAAACTTCAACTTTTTTGACCTAATCGAAATACCAACAGTTGGGAGAGCTGATGGTCTTGTTATTATGTGGATGGATACCATGGTGGCTGTGGAGCGTGTCCGGAAAACCCACCAAGAACTGCATGCACTAGTTCAGGTACTTCCTAATCACAACCCTTAGCTTTTTAGTGCTATCTATGCTAGTACTTACGGAGCTATTCGAAATTATCTTTGGGAAAACCCAAAATCCATTTTTAACAATTACAAAGGGCCTTGGTTTATAGGAGGCGATTTTGATGATGTGCTTACACATGATGAAAAAGGGGGAGGCAGAAATATTAGTAACAATAGGACTTCGAAATTCTGGTCTTGCATTAATTATTGTAAATTAATTGATTTAGGTTTCAAGGGTTTTTGTTACACCTAGTCAAACCATAGAAATAGGAGACAACTTATACTAGAACTTGATCGATGTCTTGCTAATGAGACCTAGTTAGAATCATACCCCTCAGTTAGATAACCCACCTGTCCAAAACATATTCCGATCATAACCCCCACTAAATTAGGCTAACTAATCTCATTGCCACCATTACTAAAACCTTTTAGGCTTGAAAAATATTGGGTCAGTCACCATGAATTCAGTAAGTTCGTGGAGCATAGTTGGCAAAATAGGAAATTCAATGATGCCATTAACTGTTTTCAAAGCAATATTAAAGAATGGAGTTACCAAAGATTTGGTGATATTTTTTCCAAAAAGAAAAGACTCCTGGCTAGGCTAAAGGGTATCCAGAACTCACCAAGCCACACAACTAGCACCTTCCTTAGAAACTTGGAACAAACACTACTTATCGAGTATACTAATATTCTTTGCCTAGAAGAAGACTACTGAAAGATTAGATCTCGTATTAATTGGCTCAACGAGGGCGATGCCAATGCCAAATTCTTTCATATATCTATCCTCAATAGACGTAGGTGTAACAACATATCCTTCTTCAAAGACGATAATGGAAATTAGATAACTGATCAACGCAAACTCATTGATCACACTCATCAATACTTTCAGAACATGTTCACCACCACCAACACCCATTCAGACTGGAAAACCATTGGTAATGCACCTACCCATTTTGCCAACATTGACCTCTCCTCACTACACAGGCCTCTAGACACTCAGGAAATCATCTCTGCTGTCTATTCTTTTAAACCATACAAGGCCCCTGGTCCTGATGGCATATATCCCTTTTTTTACCAAAGACACTGGGACATTATAGGTTCCTCTATTATCCAGTTATGCCATGAAATCTTTGAGAGCGCCAAAATGCCTGATCAAATGAATCATACCCTACTGTGCCTCATTCCAAAATTCAAAAATGCAAATAACCTAAGAAATTTTCGCCCCATAGGCCTTTGTAACACTACTTACAAAATAATCTCGAAAATAATTTGTAACCGCATCATGCCGTTCCTAAATGAGCTCATCAGCCCATGCCAATCTAGCTTCCTAAAAGGCAGGAGGGCATGTGATAATGCTATTATTATTCAGGAAGCCATTAATCAGCTTAAAAACTGAAAGGGGTGAAAAGGAACCTAATAATTGACCTAGAAAAAGATTTCGATAGATTAGAATGGTCATTGTCTACAAGGCTCTAATTTTCTTTAGATTTCCTTCAGAAATCACCAATCTCATCATGAACTGCATCTCTACTAGTAAAATAGTTGTTCTGGTCAATGGTGCCCAAACAAATTTCTTTGAACCTACGAGGGGTATAAGACAAGGCGACCCTATATCTCCTTATATTTTTATCTTGTGCATGGAATTGTTGTCCATATATATCAACCACCAAGTGGACCTATCTCTATAGGACCCCATCAACCTTAGCAATAAAAAACCACACTTGTCACACTTGTTTTATGCAGATGACTGACACTTATGGCACAGGACAATGAGAAAATCATATACACCATACACTTTGCTCTAAATACTTTCTGTTCTCTATCCGGCCAAAAAATAAATAATACAAAATCCAGAATCCTCTTTTCAAATAGTTAATCAATTGCCATTAGGGATTATGCAACTAACTTGCTCAATATTAATCCAACTACACAGTTTGGAAAGTACTTGGGATTCCCTATCCTCAATAATAAACCAAATCCTTGCTACTTCCAATTTGTTATCGATAATATGCGTCACCAAATATCAAATTGGAAAACAAACTCCCTAACTCTTGCAGGTCCTACAATCCTAGAAAAGCTTCTCTCAACGCTATTCTAAATCGTGTCATGCAATAAATATCCCTCCCAAAAAGACCCAACACCAAATCGATAAAATTCAGCGCGACTTTATTTGGGGTACAACTGCTCACAATAAAAGAATCCACTAAGTCTCTTGGGATGTAGTAATCCTTCCCAAGTCTTAGGGGGTTTGGAATTCCCAAGGCAATTCACAAAAATAAAGCTGCTCTTGAGGGCTTAGCATGGAGACTATTCACAAACTCTTCCACAATGCGGGCAAAGACCCTAATCCAAAAATACAGTATGAAAACAAATACCAAAAACACCTCCTTTATTTGGCAAAGCGTGTTGAAAGGATGGGAAACCAATACCAAAGGTATCTCATGGGATGTTGGCAATGGGAAGTCCATTCAATTTTACGAGGGTAACTAGATTCCCAACACCTTTAACATCCGATCGACCATTCAAGGACCTCTTAATATTAATGACTCCAACCTAAACCTCTCACAGGTTTGGAAGCACAACCAGTGGAATTGGTCACAACTCTCATTTGAACTCCCTGGGAGTATCAAAAATAATATCTCATCCATCTCCCTTGCAAACAATCCAACAGCCATAGATACCCCCATTTGGTCACCAAATCCGAATGGCACTTTCTCCACTCATTCCGTCCATACACTGCTTAATCAATATCTTCATGTACACGTTGAGTATAATTGGGTTTGAAAACTATTTACCCTCAACAAGATCAATTTTTTTCTATGGCAATGCTATAAAAATAGACTCCCCAAAAAGTCCTACCTCCACCAAATTAGAGTTTCTAATGATAATGTTTGTTCAATATGTAACGATGTTGAAGAAACCATCGTTCATATTTTTCTCCACTGTCCAGTTGCCTGCACTTTGGAGCAGTAAGGGAACTGATACCAACATCCTCCCAAGTAACAAACATTGGTTGCTATCCATCAAAGACCTCTCAATATCTACTAACCATAATTATATAATTTGGGATGATGTATTCCCCTATGAAATATGGTACCTTTGGCTAAACATAAACAATAACTACTTCCACAATCTCTCCAAACCACTTAACTTCCAATTGGTTACCATGCGTACCATTGAATTTAAGCTTCTTGTCGGAAAATACACAAGCCCTGTGCACAAAAGAACCATCCACATCAAATGGTATCCACCACCTCCTCCAAATTACAAACTAAATATATATGGCTCTTTTTCTGGAAGGCATATTGCAGGAGGTATTGGCGGGCTAATAAGAAATGCTCAAGGCAATTTTATAGCAGGGTTCACCAAAAATATCAAAGCCTATTCTTCTACGCGTGCAGAGTTACTAGCACTTCAAGCAGGACTAAAACTCGCAAACGTTAGAAGATTAACTTCCCTGGAAATAGAGACTTATTCAACGGATAAAATTCAATTACTTGAACATAATAGTTTCCCAGCTTATTCTAACACTATCATGGAATGTAGGTACTTATTGAATAAATTGGGAAATCCAGTAATCCGGCATACCTTTCGTGAAGGAAATAAGGTGGCACAATTTTTGAGTAAATTAGGCTCCAAACAACAAACTCCGGCTAGTATAAACATTTTCAACTCTCCACCAGAATCTGCAAAGATGTTGATCCAAGAAGACAAGCATGCACTACATAATACTAGGCTTATTTCTATTTTCATATGTGACAAACTGGCTATGTTTGGAAACTTAAGTGTTATTACTACTAATAATACTAATGATGTAATGCCACCTTAGTTGTTATTAATAATAGTATCCACTTCTCCGGAAAAAAAAATTGTAGATCCGTCATTGTATCTCGGTCTTAATATCAATTTAGGTTTTCTAGATGTATCATGGTACAGTATGTAGTATCATTTTATTTTGTTAACAAAGGTGGTTGTGCAGGTGCTGAATTACACTTATACGTGGCAAAATAGAGATGGTTATAATAAAATAATAGAAAAAATAATCACACGCGGATGCACAACTGAAAGTAAATTTACAAGAGATGCACTATTAGTTACAATTTCAATATAATTTCTTTCTATTCAATTCAATCGAATTTGTACCTTAGAAATGATATTCTTCAACTTACAAGTCACTGAGAATTAAGATTAGTTAGAGAGCCATAAGAGAACTTACGGAGTTGATAATTTCAACGGAACCAACGAAAAGAAGGAACAAAATCATATATATATTAACTATCCATTTGGCAAAAAACTGGACAATTGATTTCTTTTACGTACGTGCTATAATAAAATCATTTTCTAGATAAATACTTTGATATTTATGCTTATAAGGACAAATAGATCGAATGTAGAATCACTTGAAGAATAAGAGGAAAAACTGCTCGAGATACAAGAAATTAAGTTTACCTTCAAAACCTTATTATATTTATACAAGGCAATGCGACAGAAATGCCAAACCACCTAGATAGGTTCTGCATTACATTTACTTATCTTTTCCAGGCATAATGAGTCAATTGATAGCCGGTTATTGCTCAAGTTCACATCACAAGGTCCTATCATGTTCAGATAAAAGCTAAGGGCATCTCATTTTCGACCACTATGAAAGAGTAGGTCTTTTTGGTACTACGAGGAAGAATCAAGAAAATTGGAACGACCAACGTCTCAATTCCAAAAAAGCTGGGGTCGCCTATGTATGAATATTCATGGTTCATATCATTTCACTGACGCTCTCAGTTCACTATAAAGCAAAATAGAATAAAAATAAAAATAAAAAAGTACAAGAAGTTCTCTATATATATTTTCCTAGTATATAATTAGCTGATAAGACTAAAAGACTCCTAATATCATTGAACTTAAGGTAAAGGAAACTGACATGACTAAAACACAATAACAATAACAACTACCCAGTATAATCCCACCAAGTGGGGTCTAGGGAGGGTAGGATATATGCAGTCTTCAGGGCAGAGAGATTATTTTCGATTGACCTTTGGCTAAATAACATGACTAAAACACGAGCTACAAAAAAAATACTACTCATGGTTTTTTTTAACAATGAAGCTCTACACTATAGAAACGTCAATTGCTAATTCTTTGTGATCATCCAATTCAAGTTCGGGTACATAGTATTATATATACTCTTTTTTCAATCCATCTACTTAAAATTGACTTATGTTGAGGAAAATAGTATCCATAAGAAATCACAATAAGCGGATATCAATTCCTAGTTTTCTTTCTCTTTTGTGTTCGCAATAAAGTGCTGAGGTAATAGTACTCCGACTTAACATACAACCTGATAAGATATGATGAAACTAGAAGATGGGATAAGCTAGGGAAGTAGGAACTCATTGTAACACCATCAACGTTTGTCGGCATGTTTGCCGAAAACGATTACAGAATGTGAACACTCTTTAATAAATAAGGAGCCTCCCAACAGTAACACCACAAACTGGTATAGCCTGGGTGTCTCGTTTTATTTAAGAAAAAATGTGAACACATAAAACTTTTTCACTATGAGTATTCTGTAATATCCTCTCTATCTTCTCCTTGTAAGTAGAGGGCATGTTCTTTCTATAAGGCTAACAAAGAAGATCCTCGTTTGTGGCATTGGACCAGACGAGTATAACCGCATCACAGCCTGTTAATCTGCTAAGGAGTTCTGGGAGGCTCTTGATCACGCCCAACTATGCCTAAAAGACAAAGCAGTCGCTGCAAATATAATCCGGTTTAAGTCCGGAGTCGAATCCTCAGGGAACTAACCTATCTATTACAACTTTCAGTGATGCTATTAAAAGCTCAGACAAATTCCGGATCCAATAATTTTTCACAATACTTGTTGGGATTTATTAACTAAAGGAACGGATAATCAAAACTACAATATTTAACAATAAAGATACTCAATGATAGAAAGATCTAGGGCAGTAATTTCCCAAATTGCTAGACTAATTCTGACTCTTTTGAGATAATCTCACCATGTCACCCTAAGAGGATTATGAGTTATGGGTTACTGCAATTATCTCTCGATCAACTACAGTAATTTACTAGAGCATTCTCTCGAACTACTCTAGCTGATAATTGTTACAGCTCTAATTTATCCCACCAAAGTTTCGTTATTTCCAACCCCACTTTTAAATTCAAGTAATGAATCTCTTCAATTACCCAAAAGTGGTGTTGTTCTATCAACAATCTAACTTAGTATTCTTTCTCAAGCAATACAAAGCAATTAGACACGATTAATCAAGGGCCCATTCAATTAATCACCATACACAACGTAGTTGAACAATCTTAGATAAAACCCGGATTGATTATAACAATAATGAGTCAAAATCTCATCTAACAATTGGTTTCATCAACCCTAGATGGGTTGTTTAGCTACTCATACTCAAACACAATGAAAGCTTAAAAGAAATCATAATTCTTAAAATAAAGATAAAAGAAAGAGAATAGAAAAACTCTAATTGTAGCTTGTCTCCTCACACTTTCTTGCCTCCTAATTAAGTATAAAAACAAGCTTCTTCTTTCTTGGGCGAGTTTTATAAGATTTAAATAGGGCTAGGCTAATTTGTTTTCTGTTTTTTTGCACGTAAGTCCTTCAATTTTCTGGCGTTTCAGTACTCGCCCACAGCCGCGGCAAAACGCAGCTCAACCGCGGTGAATTGTGTGACTTCTAATTCTCGTTGCTTATCCCACCGCACTCCAGTCGCGGTCGACCGCGGTCGTGGTGGGCCCCATTCCAGCAATCTTCGCCTTTTTCTTGTTCTTTTTCCCACGGGTTCTTCTCGATTGGCCTTAAACTCACGTAATTGACTCCAAAATGCTTCAAAGTGTCTCCCATCATGGTTTATATCCTACAAAGCATAAAAACACTGATTAGAGCATTTGTAATCATTATTTACACTTAAAACACACTAAAGTGTGGTTCATTATGAGTGAAAATAGAGTCTAAATAGCCTACTATCAACACCCCACACTTAAACCGTTGCTCGTCCTCGAGCAACAAAACCACACTCTACAGGCCTAATCTTCTCATGTTACCTTCCTCACTCTTCATGCACATCATAACCACACAACAGATTACTTTAGCGCGACATCCGAGCCTCGAGAGCAGACTCTTGTCTAGCCACGTCATGTTCCTAACTGGCTCTCCTATTCTAATTCATAGGTATAGACTCACCTTCCCTTCATGAATCATGTGCCTGCTCACTATACAAGAGATTTATTTCACTCACAAATCAATCATTGAGGAATTCGAATATAAACTTTTCACTCACTCTCAAAACAAATTCTCGTGCCACAAACAACACATCATAGGCTTGCCCGTAGTGTAATACTCGACTAATCGAGTTCGGTTGGTTTAGAATCAATTAGGACTTTATTTGGTTGTAATGTTGGCTGTGGGACATGTATGATACATATGGGTATAGTGATTACACCTCCCTAAGCACTCCACTACATTTTTACACTTCATGTTCTCACTTTGTCAGACCTTCCTTCCACATTTTCACTATTGTGTTACCCCTTGTTCTTTCAAGCACACTTCTCATTTACTAGCCACCACCAATTTTTTTTTTGCGGGTGGCCTATAATATTGATTATCAACCAGTGTACTTTTTATGTCTCCTTATTCCACTTAACTGCCCAACCAACCACCCCACACTTATATTTCTTCTATATTCGTTACACTGTGAGTGCTTCTAAGAGGTGATAGGGTTCAACAAGATAGGTTATTTAAACTTGGTTCAGGCTTGTAATGTGGTTGCCAAGAAAAACAGGCTTATGGCTCAACGGGGTTGACTAAGGTATGTACAATTAGGTGGGACAACTATATACAGAAGGGTTAAGCAAAGAACTACCTATATCACTTTCCAGACCAACCGATACTACCATTTCACTTTGTACACACATAGGGCAAGTTCTAAGCATTGAGTGTTAGCACAGAATACACAAAGTCTCACTCACACACGGCACATGACTCAATTTAGTTAGGATTATCATACACTATTTTAAGCACTTGAGCCATTCAGGACCATACAATTTAAGGCTTATTAGAGTCAACTAAAGAGCCTAAGTGTCCCACTAAAGCAATCAGGGTATCATAGAGTTAAGGGCCCTATTCTCATCTTTTGTGTTTCGCCCATGACTCCTAAACAATAAAAAAAACTAACTACACCCGGTTCAAATGGAAACCCTTGGAAAAGAACCGTGGTATGAAGAAAAACCAAGGGGGAGATGATACACTACTTAACAAAGATTTTTTTTTAGACTCGACTCAAAAACCCTCAAAAGACCCGTCGAAAGGTGTCCATCTTCTGGCCAAGTCAACACTAATCAAATCAACAAAAAAAGAAATTCAATTATCCAGAAACAAGCAAAACTACCCAAACAATATATATACAACAACAACAATATCCCCCACCCCAGACTTAAAACATTGGCATGTCCTCATGCCAATCAACAATAAAGCATAGTGAGGTAAGGGGACTTCCCTGGTGTTCAGTCTTCATCAGAGACGGTGGTTGGTTCGAGATGATAGGCGCGCCCTAATGCTCAGAACCAAGCCATTATCCTCTTTTCGGACTTTGCATTTTGAGTTTCCAGAGCATCAACTCTGGAATTCAGGTTGTCCACTGAGGTGTGAAGGCCAGCCACCTCCTGCTCTAAGGTTGACATCTGAGTGCTCCGCCGAGGCTGAGATGGGCCTGCCTCATCATGAAATGGCCTAGGCGGGGCATCTTCAGGTACAATTTCATCCTCATCATCCACAGCAAGAGGTACATGATTCTCTTTCCCAACAGTTATTTTGTCGGCCCTGAAAGGGGCCTTCTTTGCGAGTTTCCCATCAATGATGCGATCCACATGAACATTGGCAGCACGGCACAGCCTGGTGACTAGTGAAGGGAAGTAGAACCCTTTTACTATCTCAGGAGATCTAATGAACATTTCATCATGGATTAACTGGGCCACATCGAAGTCAAGCCGATTGACAAAACACCAAACCGCCACCGCACGAGTTGCATTTACATCAATAGTGTTTCTAGAGGGCAGCAGTCGGCTACAGATGATGGTGAACCAGCATTTAGCCTCCGAAGTGATATTGGGAGTTCAGAGTGATGCCCTGTTTTATCCATGTGGGCTCCCCTCCCAAACATGGTCTGCACAATCATATTCCAATTGACCGGTGGTGTCTGGTGGAGTTGGTAGTGATCCATTTCTCCCGACAAGGCTGGAAGCCGGTATACCTGGCGTATTGCCTCAGTGAAGCATTCACCTTGATTCTTCGGACTGTGACCACCCGGTTGGCATGTGACGGGCAATTCGCGTAGAACTCCCGAACCATCAAAATATTAGCCTCTTCCGGTTCCTCAAAGAAGACGTCTAACTGGCGTCTCCTCAATTCGTTGAACATCTCCGGGCTTTTATGCTACATCGCGGCCCTGTCAATAGGAACTTCGTGGACCATTTTTCGAGCTGCCTTTGCTTCAAATTGTTCTGCAGCAGCTTTCAAAACAAACCGGGTGGAGTCAAACTGACTAGTACCGGCTGGGGTTTTGAGTTTCCTTGATTGAGACATGGTACCTATCACAACAAGGTTTATTGCCAGAGAGTATTCAATTTGTGTGATTATCAGGTGGTTACTCAGTCTTCATCACCATGACGGTCACCATACCAATTAATAGCTCAATGGGGCAATTTTACAAACACAAGGTGTGAATAATTCATGACATGCATATATTAGCCCCTTATAGAACAAATCCTCCCTAATTTCAACCACAATCTACTACCAATGTCACCTACTAACATGAATTTCTCCAATCACAGCAACATGTTTCAACAAGGAACCCTAAATTGATTACACAGAGAAAGAACAAAAAACTTCTAGCCTATATATGGTGGAAAACCACCATTACATGTATAATACACCAATGAAATACAAGAAAATAGAAAAAAAATAATTAACAGAGAAAAAGAGAGAGGAAACTTATTTGTACAGGGAAGAAGATGAATGCAGTAGGTGGGGAACAATGGAGATTGGAGAGAAGAGATGGGAGTTTGGGGAATTTAGGAAGGGAAAAACTGGGAAGTGAGGGGGAGAGGAGGGGGGGGGGGG